>KV008794.1:104508-133712 GCA_001598015.1 Dorcoceras hygrometricum
AGGGGATCATGGGGCGATGTTGCTAGATGCTTTACCATGATCCGATGGTTAGTCCGAAAATGTGGTTTCGGAGTCACAAATGTTGTGAGCCCACGGCTAGCTGTATCCCTGAACCATTGAGGGTCACACAAGTACTGGTTTCTCAATTCCCGTACGGAAATTAAGCTCAATTTGTTGAGTATAGTAGGAGGAATGATGGAAGTGCGACTTCCTAAAATTAAATAGGGTCAAAACGCAATTTCCCTAAGTTTGGACTAGTTTGACTATCCTTAAAGCTTACAGGGGCCAATCTGCTATTTTGGATTAGGTGGTCTGAAAAATTGTTTTCACATCATAATGCTCAGTTTTGTAAACTGTGTAGATCGGTCCGATCTGATCGTCGATCGGGATTATGATGGAGCCACAGTGATGGACTTGAAACCAATGTTCACCCTGGCATGGGCCCGACCCAAGCCCATTAAGCTGGTTCAAACCCATGGAAAATCTATAAATAGAGGACCTGGGGTATTCATTTGAGACACACCAAAAAGCTCCTCAGATTATTCTTCCTCTCCTCTCCTCCCTGCCGCCGTCGCCGCCGCCCGCCGCCCGCCGCCGAAAATCTCGTTCCGACCGTTCCGACGAGGAGATTCCGTCCGTGAAATCTTCGTCGAGTTTTCTAGTGCAGACTGGCGAAGGAATTGGGATTCCGGTCGTGGACCGGATTAGGAGTCCAAAACCGCCAACTGTTGAAGTGCCGATTTCCTCGTGAAATTGGTCGGAGCCAGGATCCTAGACGCCAGCAAAGTACCATTCTAAACATCCTATGTATTTTTATGAATTGTTTTACAGGTGTATTGACCGTTCCCGGGCTCCAAAATTTTAATTCTTCCGCTGCACCCCGGGAGCGGGATCCGGATCCGCCGCTGCGCCAACAGTTGTCAGTAGTGAGATTTAATAGGGAGCTTGGCCTTGTTCTCTATTATTGTTCCCGACCCTTATAATATTTCCCGATAGCAAGATCTGTCGTGATACCCTAGTTACTGTTCACCGAACATTATCCTCTTCGATTGCCGGCGGTATACAGCTCTGATTCAAGTCAGAGTGGTAGCTTTGGACTCCTCTTGCTGAGACGCTTTGTTTGGATATTGCTTTCGGACGTTTTCTTGAAGCTGGTGAGGTGTGCGAAGACATCTCCCTTGTGTAGTCTGTTATCATCAGCGTCGGGTTCTGTCTTAGCTTGTTGGGGTAAGTGTTTAGACCCTGTCTTGTGTTGTTTAGAGCTTTCTGCTGAGTTAGATGGGGTGGAATAGCGCTGGTTGAGTTAGTAGCTCCCAGCTGTTGCTTTTCTATGCTTCGGTCCTTGAGCAGTTGCTTGTGTTGGCTTAGCAGGTGGTGGAACTGCGTTGCTTGGACCCTGTTTGTAGTAATTGTTGAACAAAGATTTGAGGTACGGATGTGAGCTTGTCTTACAGCGTGGATTTGGCATGGATATTATGTGTAATGATGTGTCTGCTCTGTATTGTTGTGCTTGCATATGTTTCGTGATTTATATGGCAAGCTGTTGCATTGCATACACATCTGTCATATCCAGTTCAGATCTTGTAGCCTTGCGTTGTTGTTCTTTTCTGTTGCGTGCCAGGATGCGAGGGCGGGTGTCAATACCGCACTCTCATCTCCCTGCTGGGCTTAGTAACTACCACAAATCATGAGTTGGGCAACGGTAGGTTGAGCAGCATCTGGTATCGGGTGTGGTGTAGAGATGAGTGGATAATTCCCATATGCTTGTACACACACCGTGGCCACTATCTTTGCAGAATCTGTTGTCAGCTGTTGATCTATGCCTGAGTTCTTTGGCTCCCTGCTGTGGTTGTAGCCTTCGGCTATTGCCCTATTCCTCATGCATAGCATCTGCATTTTATCTGTTGTTGTCTATTGCTGTTTTTCAGTTGCTCTCCATACTGGGGTTTGACCCCGATATCCATCTGGGGCTTGTGTTTGTTGCCTGTGTGTAGTTCCAGGTTTTCCAAGTTTCTCTGCTGGTCGTGGCTTTGACCCGGCTGGAGGTGCCCCAGGAGGTGGATAGAGTGTCCCAGTTAGCGTATAGCATATATGTACTAGTACTGTCAGCCGGGGAATGCCTTGTGCTTGTGGGATTCAGTTGTATGCTGTAGTACTTGTATTTATTTAAATGTTGTACTGTTGTACTGAATTGTGTTGGTAAATTGGGATACTTTAAGTATTGTTGTATTTTAAATTATATGTTTTAAACCGTCAGACCTAAAGCAAAAAATTTGCCACTATTTTATTGCTTCCGCGTTGTGCTTTATGTGGTTTTTCTCTGATTTGTGTACGAGGCCTGACACTGACCGTGCTGGTAGGTTACTGATCACGGAATACCTACAAAATAGATTGTTCAGATCAGCCACATACTGAACAAACCTGCCTAATAGCTGACTCTTCTAAGAGCTGGCTATGGCATTAGCGGATGAACCATCAAAATTTTAAAACACTTGCCAATCTGAGTTCGCGTGAGTTAGTTACTGTTTTGCCTAAAATAAAATTTTAAAAATACAATATTTGCTCTGCGTTTCAGCTGGGAAAATATATTAAATCTACTTTCAAAATAGAGGCAATAACAAAACCTCTCGGAAGCTGGAACTTTTACACATGTATCTTTTTGGTGTCATACACATAACAAAATTAGGGGGAATGAAATACACCCTTGTCGTTGTTGATGATTTTTCAAAATTCACGTGGGTGTTGTTTTAAAATAAAATGATCAAACTGTCGGCCAGCTGATCAAGCTTTAACACGTTTAGAAAATGACAAATCTTGTAGTGTTAACTGGATAAGAAGTGATAGAGGAACTGAGTTTTTAAATTATAAACTATCCTCTTATCTGGATGACATTGGAATCAAACATGAGTTTTCAGCAGCTAGAACACCTCAGCAGAACTGGTTAGCTGAGCGTATAAATATAACTTTAAAAGAAGCTGCTACAACTAGGATTTATGGTTCAGGAATTTCTAAGAAATTTTGGGTTGAAGCAGTTAACACAGCTTGCTATACTCAAAACAGATCGATGATTAATAAGCGTCATGGTGTAACCCCATATGAGATCTGTAATGGAAAAAAACCTGATATTTTGTATTTCAGGGTGTTCGGATGCAGATGTTTTATCCACAACAATGGTAAAACCTATCTAAAAGCGTTTTATGTTAAATCTGATGGAGGTATCTTTCTAGGATACTCAGCAGTGAGCAAAACCTACAGAATCTTCAACAACAGGGCGTTAACTATGGAGGAATCATCTCACGTGGTGTTTGATGAGACCAGCTTTCAATCAACTTTAACTGCCAAACTAAACGACTTGTGCACTCGTCTGTAAATCAACTAACCTAGATGAATCAAGTGACGACGAGGCACATACGAGAAACCAAGCTGAAGATCAGCACGCACTGGACACACCCATTACAAACGCTGATATTCAAAATGTTACGCAAGCTGGTGTCCCAGGTAACATTGATGTCATTGATTTTACTAACAGTGACACGGTACAGGATCAAAAAGTAACAGGTATGCCAGCTGTGAGTGTCGTTTCACACAACGCTGATCCAGATCATGCGCAATATGATCCAGATCACGTGCTAGAGGAGAACATGCGCAAGCTGATGACCCAAAAAGTGGTATTCAAGAAGATCCAGCAGGACTGTAGGGGAACAAGATGCAAACATCGACACTCAGCACGAAGCATCAACCTAATATAGACCAGGTTTCCGGTGGAATAAGAATCATCCACCCGAGCTGGTCATCGGTAACCCTTATGCACCTCTTAGGACACGAGTCCAGATGATAGAAGAGTATTTTAACTCTGCATTCATATCTCATATTAAACCTAATAAGGTAGATGGGCCTTAGTTGACCCAAGCTTTATAGAAGCTATATTCATATCTCATATTAAACCTAATAAGGTAGATGGGCCTTAGTTGACCCAAGCTTTATAGAAGCTATGCAGGAAGAAATTAGCCAATTTGAACGTAGTAATGTTTGGAATTTAGTTCCTAGACCTACTAACCAGAGCATAATAGGTACTAAATGGGTCTTTAGGAACAAACTTGATGAGAATGGCAACGTAGTAAGAAATAAGGATAGATTAGTGGCTCAAGGCTATAGACAAGAGGAAGGCATAGGTTTTGAGTAATCTTTCGCACCTTTAGCTAGATTAGAGGCCATACGCATTTTTCTTGCATATGCAGCATTCGAAAATTTTAAATTTTATCACGGCATCCATAATGAGGAAATGTATGTTGCATAGCCTCCTGGCTTCGTAGATTATACCAGACCAGATTACGTGTATAAGCTAGATAAAGCTCTGTATGGTATGAAACAAGCTCCGAGAGCTTGGTATGATACTTTGCCCAAATTTTTAATTGAGCATGATTTTGTTATAGGTTCTGTAGATAAGACTTTGTTTAAATTCGTTAAGAATAATCATGTCTTATTAGTACAGATTTATGTAGATGATATCATCTTTGGCTCAACTAATCCGAAGCTCTGTGATAAATTTTCAAAGCTGATGCATGATAAGTTCGAGATGAGCATGATGGGGGAGCTGACATTTTTCCTCGGATTACAAGTGAAGCAGCTTGAAGATGGAATCTTCATCAATCAAGCCAAGTACACAAAAGAACTTCTAAAGAAGTTCGGGATGGAAAAATGCTTTTCAGCAGCTACTCTGATGAGTGCTTCTATCAAGCTGGACAGTGATGAATCTGGAACTACTGTAGAGGTAACTATGTATCATGGGATGATTGGATCACTTTCGTACCTTACTGCAAGAAGATCGGACATTATGTTTGTTGTCTATATGTGTTCAAGGTTTCAAACTGATCCCAATCAGTCGCGCTACATGGCTTTTAAGCGCATTCTTAATTATCTTAAGGGCACACAGAACGTGGGTCTTTGGTATCCCAAAAACTCAAATTTCAATTTGATTGGATATACTGATGCAGATTACGCAGATTTCAAGATTGATCGGCGTAGCACAAGTGGAACTTTCCAGTTCTTGGGTGACAGATTTATTTGTGGTTTAGAAAGAAACAAACATCAATAGCAATGTCCACAGCTGAGGCATAGTACCTAGCAGCTGGGGGATGTTGTGCTCAAATTCTTTGGATACAACAATAGCTTAGAGACTATGGCGTTGATGCAGCTGAAGCACCCATTTTCTGCGACAACACAAGTGCAATATCCATCACTCAGAACCCTGTGCTGCATTGTAGAACCAAGCACATTGACATAAGACACCATTTCATAAGATACCACGTGCTAAAAAGGACGTTCGGGTGGAGCATGTTCCAACAGATCAGCAAGTATCTGATATCTTCACGAAGCCTCTACCGGACGCTAAGTTTTCTTACTTTAGAAATATTTTAGGTCTCTTAGATATGTCATGTTCTGTATGCACTTGTTCAGGTGGAATAAAATAATTCAAACTGATAATAACAAAAGTCTACTGTTTGTCTCCGAGCTGGTCAGCTCCGTGTTGATCTGGTCCAGCTTAGGGACACATACAGTGCAATATTATCACGGTGTTTGAACTAATGTTTCTGTTGGTCCCATTACACGAGGTACCAGATCGCAAAAGCACTCTGATACCAATTGTTGGGATCGAATTTTGGGGGTGTCCGCGAGCTCTGCCACAAATCACGTAGGCTCTCACACAGCCTAAACATCAAACCTGTAAGTTACGTTCAATTTAAAATTATTGAGAGTTGAAAATCAGCACGCAATTGCAAAACAATATCGACGTCAAGCTGGACCAACAGCTCTGCGAGCTGGTCCAGATTACCAGCAGCTCTGCGAGCTGGTTAACACAAATGATCCGGTTCCTTAAATCTTGAGCCTCAATAGCTCAGTGTTCTTGAATATTAATGCATCGAGATACAAATTGAGTTATGAGCTAAAATCATGCGGAAACAACTCAAACTGAACTCTTATAATCGAAAGCCTTTTAAACAGTTTTATGCGTAGTAAACAAATATGTAATGTGTGAATGTATGAAAGTTCGGAGCTGAATCTTCTACGTCTCCCCTTCTCCCGCAATCGGGAAGGATCCACTAGAAGACTTTGATTGCAGCGACCCTCGCTACAACCCACTCCTACGACCAGCCGTCGTAAGAACTCCTAGAAACCACCACTGCACACCAGACCGCAAGCTGCGTGTTTCTAACTCACTTCTTTACTACCTCAGTGAGAAAGGCTACACACACTTCTTTAACGTTTCAGTGTGAAAGACAACTAGACTTGTTTCACGTCTCTATACAAAGACTACAATGGAGAGTTTATATTTGATTCACTCAGCTAATATAATCAGCTCTCTCAAATATATGTGAGTGAATCGTGTCTGAGATTACAGTGTATGCTCAATCTCTCAAAGATAAAATCTCACACACTGGTAAGTGCTCCTGTCCGAGCTAGTTTCACCAATTTCTTCCCAGAGCTTGTGTTGTGCGTTATTCGATTTTTACATTTTGGTTCGCACAATACTTCGCTCTTCTTTCGTTTTGTGGGCCTCACTCTATCTTTGTTCGTGCATCCCGTCTGTTTGTGCTCTGCTCTTTTTATTTATAGCCTGACGCAGAGAATAATCCATTGGAAACAAAGTTGTAGCCATTGAAAGTCTTCTGACACTGTTGTACTTTGCGTCCTTTATCCATAAATGCGTATGCAGGATATTTGGCTTTTAGCACGTGAGCACTGTACTTTGAGAATACAATACAAACAAGTCGATTTGAATACTGAACATCATTTGTCGTATAGTCTTGTATTAAAATCGCTTTGTCATAGATTTGATAGCATCTGTCATGCTATCTGAGCTGGTTTGACCTTAACCAGCTTGCCAGCTTATCTTCATTCTGGTTTGCACTCAGCTGGTCTTGTCATCAAGTTGGTTGCTTCATCGAGTTGTTCAACTCTATCTTCTACTCCTCTCGTTTGTAACCGCTCTTGAGCAACTCTTCTAATTTGCTCTTGTGCTGCTCTTGTTCTGTTCTTTCCTTCTCTTGAGCTGCTTCGAGCCACCTTGTTCATCATACTCAGCAGGTCCCTTCTCTGAGCTGGTTTCTTCTCCAGCTGGTTTCTTCTTTCACTATAGGAGTCTTCCTTCATATCTCCGCCTTCACGTCATCACAGGCATTGACATTGTTCACGCTCGCTGACTCCTGTCTCAGCAATTTCATCATCATCTTCCCCATAAGCATCCAGCTTCTGGGATCCTTGATCAAGTTTTCTCTTCCCTGATGTGGTTTACCAGCTCGGCTCTATTCTTCTCGTCAAGAGCCATTGTGTTCTTGCTTGTTCACTTGGTCCATTCAGACACCTCATCCAAACCATCGGCAAGCACACCTTTCTTTCACTGGTTGAACTGAAATCCAGCACCAGTGATTATATCCCATCTTCTTTGGATATAATAATCAGTTCTGATTCAGTCTACCCAAGGAGTGAGATCCCTATGATGAACTGATTATATGTGCGTTCTGTGATCAGACCTGCACTTGATCACCACACTTGTATACGGCTTTTCACTTGAACACCTCACTTGTACGCTGTACTTTATCTGTACTTGAACCATTCTGCTCTTCACTTTACTGCGCTTGGTCCTTGTGTTGCTCTTGCACTAAGCTGGTAGACCAGCTTGGTGTTCCCTGCAATCTGGAAGACTTCAGCTGTACCAGCTCGGGCGTCCTCTCATATTTCCAGCATAGATATCTTAAACCGAACCAGCTTAGGCGTCCCCTCACTGTTCCAGTCTTGATACTTCCTTCCTTCTAAATCAAGTGCACTGCACAAGTCATATAAACCGTTAGTAAGATATTAACAGAGTTTGTGTCAATCAAAACTTAGATTCTGATCTGTATAAACAGATCCAACAATTTCCATTCTGATAGAGTAAGATCGAATGGATGAGATTATTTTGTCTTTTTAAATTCGTTTTAAAATCGAACGGTCATCCTGTAAGAATTTCAAATGTCTTTTAATCACAAAATGACATGTGTCCACTAAAACCTTTCTCTCTCATTGTTCGTACATATTAAACCCTTATCTTTCTCTATTTTCAGTATGCTATTTCAAAATTTATATCATTCAAGCATTCGTATTGCAATCTATCTCTCAAATATTTCCTTAGTCTCAAATCTACTAACCCTTCCAAATTTCATATGGCTTCCTTCGTTGTTAACGCTTTGCAGGTGAACTTCGAGAATTGTGCAAAAGCATAATTCTAAACCTAACTCTTTCGATTCAGTTAAAAATAATTCAAATGATTCTTTTGACGATAAATGTTATAATTGTGGTAGGCCTAGACACTTCATAGCGGACTGCAGGAAGCCCAAGCAGGACACAAAGAAGTAACTAGATCGCAGTAGCAAAGACTAAAAGGATAAGAAGTTCTACATAAAGAGAAGGACTGAAAATCTATTGTAGTCGAAGAGAAAAAGAGTTCTTGGGCAGATACTGATTCAGAGGAGTCCAGATCAGGGACATCCTCATCAAGAGAAAGTGGGGATGAAGTTCAGTGTCTAATGGCCGATGACACTGACGAGGTATTCGAATTTTCCAATCTTGAATTTACACGATAAGACCTTGTCACTGCACTTAATCTAATGGTTCATGAGTACAAGAAGATTTCTCAATCATTTGAGGAAGTCAAAGTAGAAAAGGAGAGCCGTGCTACAAAAGTTGAGCTGGTAAGCTCAAGCAAAATGCAGACTGCTCTAAGTAAGCTTTCGAATGAAAATGAGAAGCTTCAGAAACCAATACTCACCCAAATCTGGATAGGACTAAGCTCCATAAAATGAGCTTTGTAAAATCCAGCACGGGATATCCTGAAGAGGCAAAATCTGAGGAGTCACTGATAGCAGTTAAACCTCAAATCTGGCAAGGCGGATACTGCGGGCTGGGGTATACTGCTCCTAAAAATCCAAATGAGATCTGGCTTAAGAAATGTGTAGAACAGATGAGGGGTCAACCCAAATCTGGTGGAAGAAAGCCAGGCAGTTCTCCAAAGCTTTTATGAAGGAAAGGTTGTATAAGCCTAAGTACAATAAGCCCAGACCTCACGACAAATATACTGCTTATCAGACTAACTTCAGATCACAAAGCACAAAATCACACACGCCTTGATGTACGCACTGGTAAATTTTCTAAGATTATCCAAGTATGAGTTCTGAAAGGTCTAATCAAACCTGGACCCAAGTAAACCAAAAGGGTACCAAACTCAATATTGTTTGTGATTGCAGGTACAACAGATTTCAAGAATGGAGCAATCAACCTGGTACCTGGACAGTGGCTGTGCAAGCCCATGACCGGTAACCCAAAGTTGTTATCATACCTGAAGATGTGTAGTGGACCTAAGATCACCTTCGATGATAATTCAAGTGGTAACATTGAGGGTAAGCGTAAGCTTACCCATTGTAACTTTACTGTCAACAATGTTCTTCTAGTTGAGAACTTGTGTTACAATTTGATTAATATCAGTCAGTTGTGTGAGTAATTATTCTGTTATTTCAAATGCACATATGCACAATTCAACATCTGGAAGGTCTGACCATGCTGATAGGTTACAGATCGGGGAATACCTACAAATAGACTGACAAGATCAGCCGCATACTGAACAAACCTGCCTAGTAGCTGACTCTTCTAAGAGCTGGCTATGGCATCAGTAAATGAACCATCTAAATATAAAACTATTGCTAATTTGAGTAAGCGTGAGTTAGTTAATGACTTGCCTAAAACAAATTTCAAAAGACAAGATTTGCTCTGCATGTCAGCTGGGAAAACATATTAAATCAACTTTCAAAAACAGAGGCAGTAACAAAACCTCTCGCAAGATGGAACTTTTACACATGGATCTTTTTGGCCACATACCCTATGACCAGCTTAGGGGGAATGAAATACATCCTTATCGTTGTTGATGATTTTTCAAAATTTACATGGGTGCTATTTTTAAAATCAAAAGATCAAAATGTTGACCAACTGATAAAGCTTTTAAAAGATTTAAAAAATGATAAATCTTGCAGTGTTAACCAGATAAGAAGTGATAGAGGAACCGAGTTTTTAAATTATAAACTATCCTCTTATCTGGATGACACTAGAATTAAGCATGACTTATCTGAACCCCTCAGCAGAACGGGTTAGCTGAGCGTAGAAATCATACTTTAAAAGAAGCTGCTACAACCATGATTACTGATTCAGAAATTTCTAAGAAATTTTGGGCTGAAGTAGTTAACATAGATTGATATACTCAGAACAGATCGATGATTAATAAGCGTCATGGTGTAACCCCATATGAGATTTGGAATGGCAAGAACCTGATTTTTCGTATTTCAGGGTGTTTGGATGCAGATGCTTCATCCATAACAATGGTAAAACCTACCTAAAAGTGTTTGATGTTAAATTCGATGCAGGTATCTTTCTAGGATACTCAGCAGTGAGCAAAGCCTACAGAGTCTTCAAAAATAGAACGCTGACTATGGAGGAATCAGCTCATGTGGTGTTTGACGAAACCAGGTTCTGATTGTGAGACCCGAGAGATTATTGGATTAATTGAGTAAATTAATCGGGTTTGGAATAGACCAGATTTGGCGAGATCAGATTTGGGATAGATCAGCTTTGAGATGATATGCTTGGTGAGCGTATCGGGTTTCTATAATTGTGTTTAGAATAGCTCTGGACAGTTGTAAAGTTTCTGCGAGGTAGTAATCAGATTTAGAGAGTTGGGAAGTGCTGGTTGATGGTTTCAGTTTCACCGCTGGTTGTTTGTAAGTGAGGCTAGAGGTCAAATCTGGTTATCACAAAGTATTCGGGATACGCTAGTTAAATATCCTGCGCGGGTAGCAAAACACCGTCATTTAGAGGAAATCAGATTTGAGGTGCGTTAGTTGTTAGCACTGCGTGAACTGGCTTGGTTCGAGGATTTAGTGTAGACCGATTTTGGGTTGGCTAGATCAGAAGGCAGTGCGATGTTGTTTTGGGTATCAGTGACGCTGGTCAGTGTTACTGTCAGATCTGAGCATCCATATCTGAGTTGCGATGCGTCGCCATTTAGCGGTAGCAGATTTTGTGTTAGCAGGATGCCGTGTCCAGTGGAATAGTGGACTTATGTGCGACGCCGTTTAGCCGGTCATGTGTTTAATTAATTAGACTATGGTGCGACGTCATTCGGTAGTAGCGCGCTGTTTTAGCGTATGGTCCAGATCTGGAGTGTTACTCAGATCTGAGTGGGTATCAGCTTTGAGCCAATGTTGTCGATGGTTACTGTTCATCATATTTGGGGAACTTAAGTGGTATAAATAGAAGACTTTGACCGTAGTGTTGCAATTGTTTCCCGACACTTAGAGATATTTCCTGTGAGCAAACTCTGTCGTGATACCCAAGCTACTGTTCACCGAACCTTATCTTCTCCGATTGCCGGCGATAGACAGTTCCGATTGAAGCAAGAGTGGTAGCATTGGACTCCTCTTGTTAAGGCGCTTCGTTCTGTACCTTTTTCGAAGGCTTGCGATTAGCTGGAAGAAAATCGCAAAGGAATCTACTTTGTGTAGTCTGTTACCATTTGAGCAGATTTGCTTCTTATGTTCAGGTAGCTTGTTGGGTAAGTGTTAGTTCCTACCTTGCGCTTCGTTTAGAGCTGTTTGTTGAGCTAGAAGGGTAGGACAGAGCTGGTTGAGTTCGTAGCTCCCAGTTCGTAGCTCTGAGCTTTGCGTCCCTGAGTTAGCGTTGTTATTTGACTTAGCAGGTTTCAGATCTGGTTGCTCGGGACCGCTTTTGTGGTAATTGTAGCTCAGAACTAAGGTACAGATGTGAGCTTGTTTTACAGCGTTGCATTTGGCATGGATATTATGTGTGCTGTTGTGTATGCTTCTGTGTTGTTATTTCTTGCTTCTGCTGTGTTGATTATTGCAAGATGTTACATTGCATACATGCATTATTCATGTTGAGCTCGGATCTTGTTTAGCCGTGCCTTGTTGTATTGATCTATGCGTACCAGGATGCTTGTTTTGGAGGTCGAGCGGGTAACTCCCGTGTCCCTCATCTCCCTGCAGGGATCTTTAGCCATTATGAGCAGAGTGGGTATCTCCCACATCTCATGAGCTGGGCAACAGCAGGTTGAGTGATTTGTTGTGCATCTGGTACCGTGTGTTGAGACGAGTGGGTAGCTCCCATATACTTACACACCCCGTGGCCACTATCTTTCAGTTGATCTGTATCAGTTTTTGAGCAGTTTCTTGAGATCCCTTTGGCTCCCTGCCTTCGGTTGTAGCCTTGTTCTCATGCATATCATTCGCATATTATCTGTTGCTATCGATTAGCTGTTTTCAGTTGCTCTCCGTGCTGGGGTTTGACCCCATGTCCCTCTGGGGCTGGTTGTTTTGTTTGTCTGTGTGTGTTTCAAGTTATCATGGTTTCTCAGCTGGAAGTGGAGTTGATCCAGCTGGTAATGCCTCGGGAGGTGGATAGAGTGTCCCAGTTATCTAGAGTATATATATGTTATAATGTATTGTATCTATGTTGAGCGAGAGACTCATGATGGATCCCTTGGTTTGTTGATTGGGAGTCAGTCTGTGTTTGTATTGCTGTTGGTTATTGTATTGGGTTTTCAGTTGTTGTAAACTTGTATTTTAAGTATCGTTGTATTTTAACTTATGATTTCTAAGTCAGGCCAAAGCGAAAAATTTTAGCCACTATTTTTAATGCTTCCGATATTGTTTTCACGTGGTTATGCCCTGTTTTGTGCACCGGACCTGACATTTTTGGTATCAGAGCTTAAGCTGGGATAAGCTAAATTCCTTTTGATCACACTTGAGTCTAGGCACAGTGTTGCTTGTTGCATGTGCATGACTATATGATTTATTTGCTATGTGATATATTTGTTGCTGTGTGACCTTATTGTTTAGTGCCTTCGTAGATGCCGCCTAGACGTAGGGGTAGAGGTAGAGGGCAGATTCCGGAAGAGTCTGAGGGTCAGAGTGAGGAAGTTCAGCGTAGTATTCCTGGTCGTAGGCGTACTAGGCAGATTGATGATGAGGTTGATGTGCTGGCAGCCCGCGTGGATGAGATGGAACTACTCATGGCGAGGTTTCAGCGTATGAATCCTTAGAATTTTGATGGTGACGAGAGTAGTTCCGATGCTGAGTCTTGAGTCTGAGGGTCAGAGTGAGGAAGTTCAGCGTAGTAGTTCCTGGTCGTAGGCGTACTAGGCAGATTGATGATGAGGTTGATGTGCTGGCAGCCCGCGTGGATGAGATGGAACTACTCATGGCGAGGTTTCAGCGTATGAATCCTTAGAATTTTGATGGTGACGAGAGTAGTTCCGATGCTGAGTCTTGCTGCAGCATATTACTGGACTGTTTGATAGTGCGCTATGAGGATGAGCGAAGGTTGAGTTTGGCGACCTTCTAGCTGAGGAAGAATGTAGAGCGATGGTGGAGAGGTGCTTCACGTACGCTCGAGGAGACTGGTGCAGGGATTACTTGGGATAGTTTCTGCACGGCGTTCCGTCAGGAGTATGTTCCAGAGTCTTATGTGAATGCTCGGGAGCGAGAGTTTGACAACTTGGTTCAGGGAACCATGTCGGTGGGCGAGTATGCTCGTAGGTTTTCTTCTCTTTTGGCTTACGTTCCTCATGTGTCTGGCCCAAGACGGTGAATAGGAACTGTTTCTTGGAAGGGATAAACAAGGATCTGTACTCCTTGGTGTTGGCAAGTTCACCTACCAATTATGCTGACACGGTGGACAAGGCAATGGACATCGAGAAAGGGTTGAGGAACCAGAGGTCTCGGGTTCAGCCTCCAGCGGTGCAAGGTTCACGTGCCAAAGTTCCGAGGGTGCAACCTCCCCAGTTTCCCCAGTCGTCTCAGCAACAGCCCCAGCAGTCAGCGCAACAGTCTGGATGCCACAGGTTTAGGCCTCGTGGTCAGCAGTTCAAGAAGAAGCAGGATTCTAGTTCTTCTAGTTCCGGTAGTTCTAGCAGCAGCAGTAGCCCTAGGGCCATCTTTTGTGGTCAGTGTGGAGTCAGACACCCCTCGGCGCAGTGTACGGGTGTTCAGGGTGCTTGCATTACTTGTGGGCAGTATGGACATTTTTCAAGAGTATGTCCATTGGCGGGATCTCATCATGCCGCAGCCCCACCTCAGGGTCGTTCTAGTGGATCGTCTAGAGGTTGTTCTTTGTCTGATCCGTGGCAGAGGATAGGGGAGACTCGGTATAGGCCGTTCCAGCAGCCTGGTCCTTCTAGATTTGGACAGTCTTCCCAGTCTCAGTTCTCAGAATCGCAGTATGCCCAGGTGAATGCCATGACAAGGGAGCAAGCGGAAGGCACGCCAGGATGAGTGATTGCAGGTACTTGTTTTGTATTTGATTTTCCTGCACGTGTATTGTTTGACACTGGAACATCACATTTGTTTATTGCTGATGCATTTGTGGTTGAGCATGGTTTGCATACCACTTCTTTGTGTGATGTTGTGTCTCTTGCGACTCCTGTCGACGCGAGCCTGTACTCCCAAGAACTCTTTTTGAATGGCATTCTTAGGTTTGGTGAGAATGTGTTGGTAGAGAATCTTATTCGTTTAGTGATGTGGGATTTTGATTGCATTGTGGGAATGGACGTGTTGTCTAGCTATAGGGCCACCGTGGACTGTTTCCATGGCGTTGTGCGTTTTTGGCCCCAGTCTGGTGAGAAGTGGGACTTCTATGGCCTCGATTCCTGATCGAAGATTCCCTTGGTATCTGTTATGGAGATGTTTAGCCTTATGTTGTTGGAGAATGTTGGATTCATGATCTATGCTATGGACGCATCCTTTTCATCATGTGTGGAGCTTAGCGATATCCCCGTTGCTTGTGATTTCCCTGATGCGTTCCCCGAGGAGATTCCTGGCTTTCCTCCGAGAAGGAAGGTCGACTTCAGCAATGAGTTGGTACCTGGTATACTCCGATTTCGCACACCCCGTATCGTTTAGCACCATCTGAGTTGAGGGAGTTGAAGGTACAACTTAGTGACTTGCTGGAGAGAGGTTTTATTCGACCGAGCATGTCGTCGTGGGGAGCTCCTATCTTGTTTGTGAAGAAGAAGGATGGTTCCATGAGGATGTGTATAGACTTCCGACAATTGAATAAGGCAACAGTGAAGAATAAGCACCCTTTACCGAGGATCGATGACTTGTTTGATCAGCTTCAGGGTTCGGCGGCGTATTCGAAGATCTATCTGCGTTCGGGTACCATAATTTGCGTATTCGGGAGCAAGATGTTGCGAAAACTGCATTTCGTACAAGGTACGGGCATTATGAGTTCTTGGTTATGCCTTTTGGTTTGACGAATGTCCCTACAGTTTTCATGGACTTGATGAATCGAGTCTTTCGAGAGTTCATCGATCAGTTTGTGATTGTGGTTATCGATAACATCTTGGTGTACTCAAAGACTCCGATGCAGCATAAAGAGCATTTGAGGTTGGTTCTCCAAACTCTACGAGACTCGCGGCTGTATGCTAAGTTCTCCAAATGCGAGTTTTGGTTGGACAGAGTAGTGTTTTTGGGTCATGAAATTTCAGCCGATGGACTGTCTGTGGATCCCAGTAAGGTAGAGGCTGTTGTGAACTGTGAACGTCCCAAGAATGTGTCAGAGATTCGTAGTTTCTTGGGTTTGGATAGCTATTACCGACGCTTTATCGAGGGATTTTCTAGTATAGCTAAGCCTATGACGCAGTTGACTCAGAAAGACAAGAGATTTTTTTGGACAGCAGAATGCGAGAACAGCTTCCAATTGCTCAAAGAGAAGCTAACTACAGCGCCAGTGTTAGCTTTGTCTTCAGGTTCAGGAGGTTTTGTGGTTTGTTCGGATGCTTCGTTGAATGGATTGGGTTGTGTGTTGATACAGAATGGTCGAGTCATTGCGTATGCTTCTCGTCAATTGAAACCGCATGAGACTCAGTACCCAGTTCATAATTTGGAGTTGGCAGCAGTGGTGTTTGCCTTAAAGATTTTGTGCCACTATCTGTATGGTGAGCAGTTTATGGTGTATACCGACCACAACAGCATACAGTATCTGTTTTCTCAGCCGGATTTGAACATGAGATAGCGTAGATGGATGGAGCTGCTGAAGGACTTTGATTGTGAGATCCAATATCAGCGTGGGAAAGTGAATGTAGTTGCTGATGCATTGAGCAGGAAGGCTCAAGTGGCTTGCTTCGTTGCAGATTTTTAAGGTTCATTAGCATCTAAGCACTACTGGTTGGCGATTTTACCCAGGTGAGTATTATGTTGTGGTGTCTTCTTTTCAATTTGAGCCACAGATTGTTTCGTGTATTAGACCAGCTCAGAGAACAGATCCATCCATCCATGAGTTGAAGTTGAAGGTTAGATCTGGACAGATGGAAGACTATTGGTCTCGTCTAATGGTTGTTTGAGGTTTCTTGGCAGGTTGGTAGTGCCAAATCTGATTGATTTGAAGGAGGAGATCTTGAGAGAAGCACACTATAGTAGACATAGTGTCCATCCTGGTGCAAGGAAGATGTACCATGCCTTGAAGCCGCACTTCTGGTCGGCAGGTTTGAAGAGTGATGTTGCTGATTTTGTTGCGCGTTGTCTGAACTGTCAGCAAGTAAAGTCAGAAAGGATGAGACCTGGTGGTCTATTGCAGAGCTTAGAAGTGCCCCAGTGGAATTGAGAGCACATAGCTATGGTTTTGTAACGCATTTGCCTCATTCCAGCAGAGGTTTTGATGCTGTTTGGGTGGTTATTGATAGATTGTCAAAGTCAGCTCTCTTCATTCCCTACAATATGACGTATTCTTTGAAGAAAATGGCGAAACTATACATAGATTTTGTGGTGCGTTTGCATGGAGTTCCTGTTTCCATTGTTTCAGATTGAGATCCAAGGTTTACTTCTAGGTTTTGGAAGAGTTTGCAAACAGCTTTGGGCACCAGATTGGCTATGAGTACTGCTTATCATCCCCAGAACGATGGCCAATCTGAGAGGACTATCCAGATTTTAGAGGATATGTTGAGAGCTGTTGTGATGGATTTCAGTGGTAGCTGGCTAGATTCATTGTCTTTGGTTGAGTTTTCTTATAATAACAGCTACCAAGTGACAATTGAAATGGCACCATTTGAGGCTTTGTATGGTAGGAAGTGCAGATCGCCAATTTGCTGGGAAGAGGTGGGGGAGAAGCAGCTGTCTTCTCCAGAATTTGTGCAGTAGATGAGAGATCAAGTAGATCTGATTCGACAGCGTATGAAAGCTGCACAAGATCGCCAAGCCAGTTTGGGAACAGAAGGCGTAGTCCTTTGGAATTTCAGGTTGGATATCTAGTTTTCTTGAAGGTTTCTCCTTTTAGAAGTGATGAGGTTTGGTCTCAAAGGAAAGTTAGCTCCTCGTTATGTTGGACCTTATGAGATTGTGGCGAGGATCGGTCCTTTGGCTTATCACTTGTTACTGTCGCCAGATATGTCCTCATTGCATGATGTTTTTTATGTGTCTATGTTGAGGAAGTATGAGCCAGACCCTTCTCATGTGTTGCGAACTGACGAGGTGGAGCTGGATAGAACTTTGAGCTATGTTTAATATCCCTTGCAGATTCTGGACAGGAAGGAGCAACAGCTCAGGAACAAGACCATTCCTTTGGTGATGGTCCAGTGGAGCAAACATGGTAGCGAAGAATCTACGTGGGAGTTGGAGGAGAAAATGCAACGTGAGTGGCCTCATATGTTTGAGTAGATATTGCATTAACTCCAGTAGCTAGTTGCTTGTTTGTTGTTGTTTTCCAGTTATCTTGAACTCTTGGTTAGTAGCCTTTTGTTGTGTGATTGAGGTTACTGGTTGTTCTGTTGAGTTTTGGTTCAGTTCTGGAGTTGTTCTTTGAGGGTGAACCAGCTTGGTTCGAGGGTTTAGTGTAGACCGGTTTCGGGTTGGCTAGACCGAAGGCAGTGCGATGTCATTTTGGATATCAGTGAATGTTGGTCAGTGTTAGTGTCAGATCTGAGCATCCAGATCTGAGTTGCGATGAGACGCCGTTTAGCGATAGCAGATTTGGTGTTAGCGGGATGACGTGTCTAGTGGAATAGTGGACTTTTGTGCGACCTGTTTAGCGACCGTGTTTAATTAATTAGACTGTGGTGCGACGTCGTTCGGTAGTAGCGTGCTGGTTTAGCGTATGGTCCAGATCTGGAGTGTTACTCAGATCTGAGTGGGTATCAGCTTTGAGCCAATGTTGTCGGTGGTTACTGTTCATCAGATTTGGGGAACTTAAGTGGTATAAATAGAATACTTTGATCGTAGTCTTGCTATTGTTTCCCGACACTTAGAGATATTTCCCGTGAGCAAACTCTGTCGCGATACCCTAGCTATTGTTCACCGAACCTTATCTTCTCCAATTGCCGGCGGTAGACAGCTCCGATTGAAGCAAGAGTGGTAGCTTTGGACTCCTCTTGTTAAGGCGCTTCGTTCTGTACCTTTTTCTAAGGCTTGCGATTAGCTGGAAGAAAATCGCGAAGGAAGCTACTTTGTGTATTCCGTTACCATTTGAGCATATTTGCTTTTGCCGTTCAGGTAGCTTGTTGGGTAAGTGTTAGTTCCTACCTTGCGCTTCCTTTAGAGCTGTTTGTTGAGCTAGAAGGGTAGGACAGAGCTGGTTGAGTTCGTATCTCCTAGTTAGTATCTCTGAGCTTTGCGTCCCTGAGTTAGCGTTGTTATTTGACTTAGCAAGTTTCAGATCTGGTTGCTCGGTACCTCTTTTGTGGTAATTGTAGCTCAGAGATGTGAGCTTGTTTTACAGTGTTGGATTTGGCATGGATATTATGTGTGCTGCTGTGTATGCTTCTGTGTTGTTATTGCTTGCTTCTGGTGTGTTGATAATTGCAAGCTGTTACATTGCATACACTCATTATTCATGTTGAACTCAGATCTTGTTTAGCTGTTCCTTGTTGTATTCATTTGTGCGTACCAGGATGCTTGTTTTGGAGGCCGAGCGGGTAACTCCTATCTCCCTCATCTCCCTGCTGGGATCTGTTAGCCACTATGAGCGGAGTGGATAGCTCCCACATCTCATGAGCAGGCTAACAGCAGGTTGAGTGATTTGTTGTGCATCTGGTACCGTGTGTTGAGACGAGTGGGTAGCTCCCATATACTCACACACCCCGTGGCCACTATCTTTCAGTTGATCTGTATCAGTTGTTGAGCAGTTTCTTGAGATCCCTTTGGCTCCCTGCCTTCGGTTGTAGCCTTGTTCTCATGCATAGCATTCGCATATTATCTGTTGCTATCGATTAGCTGTTTTCAGTTGCTCTCCGTACTGGGGTTTGACCCCATGTCCCTCTGGGGCTGGTTGTTTTGTTTGTCTGTGTGTGTTTTCAGGTTATCATGGTTTCTCAGCTGGACGTGGAGTTGATCCAGCTGGTAATGCCTCGGGAGGTGGATAGAGTGTCCCAATTATATAGAGTATATATATGTTATAATGTATCTATGTTGAGGGAGAGACTCATCATGGATCCCTTGGTTTGTTGATTGGGAGTCACTCTGTGTTTGTATTGTTGTTGGTTATTGTATTGGGTTTTCAGTTGTTGTAAAACCTGCATTTTAAGTATCGTTGTATTTTAACTTATGATTTCTAAGTCAGGCCAAAGCGAAAAATTTTAGCCACTATTTTTAATGCTTCCGATATTATTTTTGCGTGGTTATGCTCTGTGTTGTGCACCGGGCCTGACATCGATCACCTTCAGCTGCTAAACTGAATGACTTCCGCATTCGTCTGGAATCAACCAATCTAGATGAATCAAGTGACGACGAGGCTCAGAACATATTTCAAGGTGACGATCAGCATGCACTGAACACACCAATTACCAACACTGATATTCAAAATGTTGTGCAAGCTGGTGTCCCAGGTAACATTGAAGTCATTGATTTGACTAACAGTGACATATTACAGGACCAGCGAGCAACAGGCGTGTCAGCTGTGGGTGCTGGTTCATGCAACGCTGATCCAGATCGCGCGCAAGCTGATTCAGATCACGTACCAGCTGGTGGAGAACATGCCAAGCTGATGATCTAGCAGGGGATATCCAAGGAGACCCAGCAGGAATGCAGGGGGAATAGGATGAAAGAATCGACACTCAGCAGGAATCATCAACCTCTTGTAGAACATGTTTTCGGTTGGATAAGAATCATCCACCCGAGCTGGTCATCGATAACTGTTAGGATCGAAGATAAGCTCGGGAGTTCAGAGGGGGGTGAATGAACTCCTTTGCTCCTTTTTTTTGAAAATCTGTTTTAAAATATTTTACTACTCGATGCAACCTCCAGCTGAGTTACCAGCTAGAAGGGTTCTCAGTGATTGTTTTTGTCTCGTGTAATAAAATGATTATATGCGGAAAGAACATGATTCAAACAGTGAACAGTTAAACGAATGCGAAAATATAAAAGTTAAAGAGTCAAGGGATTTGTTTCTGGAAGTTCAGAGTTAACTCTCCTACGTCCCCTTCTTCCTCAATGGAAAGGATTCCACTAGAAGGTTTGATTTATACAGCCACTTGTATAAATCAAATCCTACAACCAGCAGCTGCAGGAACTCCTAGCACTCAACCAAAGAACTCAGACTCGCAATATGGTTCGAGATACAAATAGCTCAGCTCTAAGCTGGTTGTGCAAATCTAGCACTCAACACTCTCTGTTTAAGATTTACAATGAAGACTCAATACTATAGAGTGTGTGTATAGAATATTGTGTGACACAAAGAGTTGGATATGCAATCTGTGCGTGTCTCACTAGCTGTGAGCTGGTTCAATGAGATGAACTCTGCTTTTGCTCGTGAAGGCTATATAGCTTGTAAATCGTTGATATCGTTGCAATCGGTAACCTTCTCACAGCTGATTTGCTCTTATATTTATACCCTTTGTATAAAACGGTAATAAATATTACCATTAGACACGTCTGTTGTATCCAAATTGAAATTCCTGTGGCGACTTAAATGCTTGTACGATGTTTGTACATCTTCATTAAATGCATTACTCTTTTTAGCATACTTCTGCGCCGTCTTCTGTACACCAAATCTCTGCTTTTCTGAAGTTAGCTCAAAGTAGTTCCAACGACTACATTGAATGCAGAGAGGTCACATGTATCACATCAAACTGTAGTAGCTTCAAACATTCCGAAATTCAATTTACAAAGTTTCCTTAACTTAGCTGGTCACTCGATCTGGTTGATGTACATCGAACTGCTTTTCTGATCTGGTTTTAGTATGATCAATATTCAATCTGCTTTGAACTGGTCTACTCTTGTATTTGTTCTGCACTGATCCAGATAGCAATCTTTTTACATTTTCCTCTGTAACCAGATAACGTATGTAGGCCAATCTTGCGGCGAGCTGGTTTATCCATCCAGCTGGTCTGTTGTACCACTCTATGTTACGAGTTGTTCTCTCTATTTGTTCCATATCCCACTGTTTCATCTGCTCTTTTCGAACTGATTATAATCTTCAATCTATTTCTATTATTTGAATTTGCTCAATTGATTTTTCCTTATCCGGCTAAGCTTCTTTGAACTGGTTTGACATTAACCAGCGTGACTGATTACTTAGCTGGTTTGTCCTTTGACCAATCGTAACCTGATATATTGAGCTGATTTGACCCTAACCAGCACAGCTTAAATACTCTGACCTGGTTTGTCCTTTTACCAGCGTGACTCAGCTCTGATCTAATTTCTTTGATCAACATCGTGAGCCTCGTCCAGATCTTGTACCTTTGAGCTGATTAATCTCTTTTATTTGTCTTCACCAAAACTTCTGAAATTAACTCTAACAGCAACCCTTCTGCACCTCTTAGGACACGAGGCCATATGATAGACGAGTATTTTAACTCTACATTCATATCTCATATAGAACCTAAGAAGGTAGATGAAGCCTTAGCAGACCCAATATGGATAGAAGCTATGCAGGAAGAACTTAGCCAATTTGAACGTAGCAAAGTATGGCATTTAGTTTCTAGACCTACTAACCAGAACATAATAGGTACTAAATGGGTCTTTAAGAACAAACTTGATGAGAACGGTAACGTAGTAATAAATAAGGCTATATTGGTAGCTCAAGGCTATAAACAAGAAGAAGGAATAGATGTTGAGGAATCCTTCGTACCAGTAGCCAGATTAGAGGCCATATGCATATTTCTTGCATACGCAGCTTTCCAAATTTTTTAAATTTTATCAAATGGATGTTAAAATTGCATTCTTAAACGGCATCTTAAATGAGAAAGTGTATGTTGCACAACCTCCTGGCTTCATAGCTCATAAAAGAACAAATTACATATATAAGCTAGATAAATCTTTGTATGGTCTGAAATCTCCGAGAGCTTGGTATGATACTTTTGTCCAAGTTTTTGATTGAGCATGATTTTGTTGTTGGTTCTGTAGATAAGACCTTGTAAATTCTTTAAGAATAATCATGTCTTATTAGTACAGATTTATGTTGATGATATTATCTTTGGCTCAACTAATCCTAAGATGTGTGATAAATTTTTCAAGCTGATGCAGGATAAATTCGAGATGAACATGATGGGGGAGCTGACATTTTTCCTCGAATGACAAGTGAAGCAGCTTGAAGATGGAATCTTCATCATTAAGCCAAGTACACAAGGAACTTCTCAAAAAGTTCGGGATGGAAAAATGCTCTTCAGCAGTTACTCCGATGATTGCTTCCATCAATATGGACAAGGATGAAGTTGGTACTACCATTGAGGTAACTATGTATCGTGGGATGATTGGATCGCTTTTGTACCTCACTGCAAGCAGACCGGACATTATGTTCCCTGTCAGTATGTGTGCTCGGTTCCAAGCTGATCTGAAACAGTCTCACAACATAGCTGTTAAATGCATTTTGAAATACCTTAAGGGCACTTAGAACGTGGGTCTTTGGTATCCCAAAGACTCAATTTTCAATTTGATTGGTTATAGTTTACGCAAGTTGTAAGATATATTGGTGTAGCACAAGTGTAACTTGCCAGTTCTTGGGTGACAGATTGATATCATGGTTTAGCAAGAAGACATCCATCGCAACGTCCACAGCTGAAACAGAGTACCTAGCAGTTGAGAGCTGCTGTGCTCAGATCTTATGGATACAACAACAGCTTAGGGACTATGGCGTTGATGCAGCTGAAGTACCCATCTTCTGCGACAACACGAGTGCAATAGCCATCACTTAGAACCATGTGCTGCATTCAAGGACCAAGCATATTGACATACGACATCACTTCATAAGAGCCCACGTGCTGAAAAAGGCGTCCAGGTGGAGCATGTTCCAACAGATCAGCAAGTAGCTGACATTTTCACGAAGCCTCTACCGGATGCTAAGTTTTCTTATTTTAGGAATATTTTAGGTCTCTTAGATATGTCTTAATCATGTTCTGTATGCACTTGTTCAGGGGGAGAAACGTAATTCTAACAGATAATAACAAAAGTCCACTGAATGCCTCCGAGCTGGTCAGCTCTGTGCTGATCTGATCCAGCTTAGGGACATATACAGCGCGATATTATCACGGTGTTTGAATTAGTGTTTCCATGTTGGTATAGTGAAATCGAATGGATGAGATTATTTGTCTTTTCAAATTCCTTTTTAAATCGGACGGTCATTTTGAAAACTATTTCAAATCTATTTTTACCATATAATGACACGTGTCCACTAAAACATTTTTCTCTCATCGTTCGTACATATCAAACCCTTGTTTATTTCTTTTCTCAATACGCTTTTCAAATCTCTAAGCATTCAAGCATTTATATCGCAGTTTCTCTCAAATCTTTCTTTACTCTCAAATCTACTAACCATCTTCAAAGTCAAATGTCTTCTTTCATTGTTAATGCTCTCCAGGTGAACTTTGAGTCAGTGCTCAGCATGGAAGATGCTGGAATGGTCCGTATGTTCTAGTCTCTGGAGAAATCAGGGTTTAGAGGATTTTTGGGGGTTTCCGGCTCAGTGTTTGAGGAGGCGCTAAATCAGTTCTTCGCCAACGCATCAGTGATATCAGGGAAGGTTGTGAGCAGGGTGGAGAATAGGAAGATTGTGATAACTTCAACTGTTTTCTCCGAGACGTTCCATCTACCCATGGAGGGTATGGTTAGCTTTTCTGGTCTCCCGCCCCAAGCGGTAGCCGATATGAAGATCTTACTTTTTGCTATCGATGTTCCATTCAAGCCTTCTAACAAAAAGAAGACTATGAAATTAGAGTTCAGGCTATTGCACGATATAGTGGTGAAATCATTGTCTGCAAAAGCTGGCTCTTTTGATGTGGTGATTACGAGAAGTTTGAGATAATGGTGGCGATAAGCGTTGGGCTGAATGTTAACTGGGCGCACGTTGTGTTTAAAACTCTAGCTTCTATGGTGTCTTCACCTGTCAAACAATCTCCAGGGTATGACGTGCATCTAAGTAGACTGTTGGAGAAGCTCGTAAAAGCGGACCTTGGGGAGTCCGTGACTCTACATCCCTTGAAAGTGTTGAACAACAAGTCTGTTCTCACTTATATGAAAAAGAACCATGTTGCTCCCCAAGCTGATGGGGTGAGCATAACTTCGGGGGATAAGGCAGTAGCAGCTGTAGAGCCGAAGAAGGAGAAGGTGCCGATGAATAAGAAGATAGTGGCAGGGAGCTCAGCTGCTCCAGCCAAGTCGAGGTCTAAGACCAGCTCAGATGATGACAAGCATCCTCTGGCGATGATGGCCACAGCAAAACAGGTGGAGCAGCTGCTAAAAGCAAACTCATTCTTGCGCCATCTGATTCTGAATCCACCGTGTCTCTACCCCTGCTGAGGAAAGCAGAGGACCAAGATTCCTAAGCTGGTAAAGCCTATTCCAGCTGAGGAAGAAAAGGCTGCTTCCAAAGATCTCCCTCTACAAGTCAGCCTGATTCTGATCAAGCTGCCAGGCAATCAACTGCTTATGGAAGTTGTATGGTGTTTGTGTCGGCATACGGTGGCGGATCCGGATCCCACTTCCCGAGGGCGCAGCGGAAAAAAAAATTGGCCCGGAAAGTGTTCAATACATTCAAAGTAAATCTACAAACATACATAGGGTGTTCGTAGATAGTCACCTTGCTGGCGTCTAGGCGCCTGGCTCCAACCAGATTTCACAGGGAAAATCTGGCTCTTGTCGGTAGGCGGCGGTAGATCCTCCAATTAGGTCCACGATCGGAAATGATCTTCCTCCAATCATCCTGCACTAGAAAGCTGATGGATTTTGCCACGGATGGAATCACCTCGAAAAACTGATCGGAACAAGTCCGATTGCACGACGGCGGGCGGCGGCGATCGGCGGTGGAGGGCTGCGACCGGCGACGTGCGTGAGGTTGTGGAGAGGGGGCGGCCGAGACTTAGGTTTTTGGAGGCTAGGGTTGTGTGCTGATTAGTGATTAATTGTAGCCCTAGACCAACTTAAGTTAATAAGGATGGCACATGGGCTTGAACCGGCCCATTGGACCTGGGGCAGGCCCAGTCCAATATATGAACGTTCGGTTCATTTAAATCACTGCGATTTCATCATAACTCCGATCGACAATCAGATCGGACCGATCGACTCAGTTTCCAAAACTGAATATCATGATGCGAAAAACAATTTTTCAGATTACCTAGTCCAAATGACAGTTTTGCCCCTCAACAGTGGGAAATCGCAATTTCACCCCTGTTGAGTTTTAGGAAGTCGCACTCCCTAAAATCCTCTTCCTATGCTCAACACATTGAGCTCAGTTTCCGTGCGGGAATCAAGAGTCCAGTACTTGTGTGACCCTCAATGGTTCAGGGATACAGCTAGTCGTGGGCCAGCAACCATTGCGGCTCCGAAATCACGATTTCGGACTTGCCCAACGGATCATGGTAAAGCGCCTAGAAACATCGCGCCATGATCCCCTAGGTATCACTGATAGTGCCTGCAAGAACCAGTTTGTCGTGGTTAGCGTACAGTACGGTCCTTTCAACACATATATCCCGATCAAATCAACGACCATTGATAAATCAAGAGTCGCTAGAGATCCGATAGCTATGCATACATCTTGGAGATCGAATAGTGACATCGCGAGTGTTACTAGGTAAACCCATTTCCTAAAAAAACTTCTAGTACTCTGGCCAGAGATTTATACACTATCATCCCCTCAGATAGCATAGGATATCCACGCATGAGAGCGAGCGATGAATCCTCGACAACGAAGCATCGACTCCTACATGCATCGGGACCTCACCCAATTCCGCCGCCTAATGACCCCAAGTGAGTCGGCAAACGGGTCAAAGTGAGGCACCTATCATGTAGAGCCTCAATGATGTTTCGAGTAGTGAGGACTAATCAGTACAACCAAGACCTTGGACTTATCCACTCGACAAATGGTAACCACTTGGAAAGTCCGAACGAGGGTAGTTCGATAGATCACCAGGTCACTATCCATCCGCATGCTCATAACATCACAATGTTCATCTCCTTCTTTTATTTCTTGGATCATTGCCAAGAAAACTTCTGCTCCTGACTTCATAGCTGTCCATGCTTGGGCCGCAGAAAGTAGGGACTTTTGCTCCTTGTTCTTCCCATGATATATCAGCTCTTGTTGACTCAGAGTTTGGAGCTTCACGCTCTTACTTAGGCAATCTACCATTGCATGGTTCTTAGATAACCAATCCATCCCTAAGATGGCATCGAACTCGACCATGTTGAGTTGTATCAGGTTTGCGGAAAAAGAATGGTCGCTTATCGAAATCTCACAGTTTCGATGGATCTTATGTGTTTCGATGGTAGCGTTGGTAGGAGTTGCTACTCGATAGGGTTCAGATAGAATTTCAGGTTCTAACCCTAACTTCTTTGCAAATCTCCTAGACACGAATGAATGCGTAGCACCACAATCAAACAACACATAAGCAGGTAGCTTGTTGATAGAAATGGTACCTGCCACCACGTCGCTGGCGTCTTCAGCTTCTTCCTGTGTCATTGCGAACACACGAGCATTGGGCTTATCCTCCCTAGGCTTTGGCTTGCTCGGAGCCGCATTGCTCGGTCCAGCTTTTGCGCCTTGGTTCTCCGACAATCCGCAATTCGGTGGCCCATCTTTCCACACTTGAAACATGCACCGCTATGCTTCCGACAGTCTCCACTATGACGTTGTCCGCAGGATGAGCAAGTTGGCAACGTCTGGTTATTCGGTGTAGGAGCTGAGCCGCGGTTGTTGAAGTTTTTTGGCCGCTTGTTCTTGGGCCCACCGTGCGAAGTCTGAGCATTGAGGGGGCGTTTGTTTTATTGTCCGCTTCCCGCCTCTTTATGTCCGTCTCTGTCCGTATTGCTAGCACCCATTAATGAGCCTTTGCATTCGTACTTCCATGGGAAAGTACTGTTTCAAGAATGCTTCTCGAAACCTCTACCACGTCATAGCTTGTCCATTGGCAGTCATGGTGGGCTAGACTGATTCCCACCATTTCCCAGCTTTACTGTCGAGGAGTGGTATTACCACATCCACTTTGACTGCGTCTGGGACCTCCAGGAGTCGAAGTTGCATCTCGATGTTCTTCATCCAGGTCTGAGCAACTTCGGGGTCGTGGCTCCCATCAAAAGTGGGGGCTTTGTTCTTTCGGAGGGACTCGTAGTAGAACTTCGTCCCACGGGGTGGAGGGGGAGGAGGTGGAGCTTGGTTGTGGTTGGGACCAACTAACCCTTGAAGCGTTGTGGCAACAATTGTAGCTATTGCCATTAGGTCTTCTCTTCTAAGACCAGTTCCGTTGTTTGAGGGTCCTTTGCCTCCATTGTTCCTATCGCTTCTTCGATCGCCTGCCATATTCTTCCATAGGGAATCTTTATTAAGAATGGCGGTATATAACTGTGAAAGGTCGGGAATGAGATATCTTGAAGGCTAAGCAATTTATTCGAATAGAAAGATGAATTGAATACAAAGCTAAAATATTTTCTATTCATCATCTATCTCTCCCTCGCCCAGAGGAATATCCTCAATCTCTTCCTCTTCCGATTCTTCTCCCGGTTCTTCCTCCCAATCACCATCGAATGGAGCAGGGGCATTGTTAGCTTCTTGGAGACCTTGGATGGTTTGGAGTAGGCTATCCTTCTCATCGACCAGGGCCTCGATGATCAAGTGTTGTGCCTGCATTGAGTCTTCGGCCTCGTGAATACGAGCCTGGAACTTCTGATGGCACTCCACATGGTTTGCTTTAGCTAGTTGTTTCTTAACTTTCATCTTCTCAATCCTCTTGGACATGCTAAGGCCTATCTCGGTTAGTTCGATAATGACCTTATGTGAGGCTTCTAAGGCTACTTGAGTGTCTTCCAGTTCTTTCTTCATGGTGGCCAATCCTCGTCTCTCAGTGGCTAATTGGGCTCTAAGGCGCCTAATTGTGCGGCCTTGGTTATCGAGGGCAATTTGTTTCATACGGAGGGCAGCCGCAGCACGAGTACGGGGAGCAGAGGGGGCCATTTCCTAAAATCGAGGATACGTCCAAAAATATAAAGTCGTGAGGTTAATCCATAAATAGAAGATATTAACCCTAGGGATTTCATAACAGTTGACGGAACTGAAATCGGAGTCCTGTTCAAAAAGTTACTGCAGTTTCAATATTTCCAAAGATGGCAAAACGTGTCTTTCGAAGGGTAGTACTGGTCTTTCGCCAAATCTGAAAATTCTTCCTAGAACTTGAAAATTTCAGATTTGGTTTCCCAGCCGGATTATGTACCTGGTGAGCTCTGATACCACTAAAATGTCACGCCCCAAGACCGGAACTCATGACATCAGTAATATTAAACAATTATAAAAATTGTGAAACATTAAGCCATCATAGCATAGCTCAACCAGTCTATTAAT
This sequence comes from Dorcoceras hygrometricum, assembly GCA_001598015.1. NCBI lineage: Eukaryota > Viridiplantae > Streptophyta > Magnoliopsida > Lamiales > Gesneriaceae > Dorcoceras > Dorcoceras hygrometricum. The sequence goes on from KV008794.1 coordinate 133,354, forward strand.
AATCGAAATAAAATCGTTTTTACATCGGAAATCAGAGAAAATTGCGGAAGCAAAAAAAATTAAATTATTACATCAACAGAAACTGAATCTTCACCAACCCCAAAATTGTTCTCGTTCTTCTTCTTCTACCTGCTCTTCATTCTTATCTGGTGAAGAAGTAAGGGGTGAGTGTTTGGGGAAACACTCAGCAAGTGGGGGATACCATTCGAGCAAACAACAAATATATATACATATTTAACAGAATTCGGAACAGAGCATAACAGAGCTTAACAGAGCATGTCAGAACTTAACAGAACGAGTAGCAGAAAACGCTAAGCACTTACTTCGTGTCTATGGTTTACTGATCAGTCCCTAATTTT
>KV008794.1:134684-171375 GCA_001598015.1 Dorcoceras hygrometricum
CGCAGGAATCAATCAGCCCTTTGCCAAAAATTTTGGTGTACGACACTGGGTTTCAACTTGTGTAGGAACTCAACTGTGAAATCTGGCAGAGTTGCAGCGTGAGAGCTTATTGCTTTTCTGAGGGAATTTTTTTGAAATGCTTGTGAGGAAGAATCGGTGATCATAGTCTGGTATTTATAGGTGTTGAGGAGGGTAATCAAAGGCCTGTCATTTGAGGCTTTAATTCTCTGGTGTACGACACTGGGTTTCAACTTGTGCAGGAATTCAACTGTGAAATCTGGCAGAGTTGCAGCGTGAGAGCTTATTGCTTTTCTGAGGGAATTTTTTTGAAATGCTTGTGAGGAAGAATCGGTGATCATAGTCTGGTATTTATAGGTGTTGAGGAGGGTAATCAAAGGCCTGTCATTTGAGGCTTTAATTCTCTGCCTTTATGGCCATAAAATGGCTGTTACGAATGCACAATTTAATCCCTTGAATTAAGAGGTTTAATTGGCCACTAACTCCTAAATTCGTCGGTTAAAACCATGAAATCTGACTTGTAATACTGCTGGAATTCGTGAGCCAAAAATCTGAATTTTTGCGTCGCCAAATGAGAATCTGCGTCGCTAAATGTGAATCTGCGTCGCTAAATCGTCAGCTGCTGAACTCGCGTCGCTAAATGTGAATCTGCATCGCTAACTCCGATTCTGCGTCGCTAAATCGTCAACTGCTGGATTTGCCTCGCTAAATGGCCAACTGCTGAATGAATTTGCGTCGCTGAATGGCCAACTGCTGAATTAGCGACCCAACTGCTGAATTTCGACCAGCAGCTGGTTTTCGACCACCAGCTGATTTTCCAGCAGCTGGTTTTCGACCACCAGCTGTATTTTTTTTTTTTTTTGCTCTATTTCTTGGAGCTGAATTTTTGGGTTTTCACACTAGGAGTTCTTGCAGTTGATGGCTGTCGGACTGGATTGTTACATGCGCTGTAATAATCAAATCTTCTAGTGGATATCCTTCCTGTTGAGGAAGAAGAGGAGACTTAGGAATTTAAGCTCCGAACTTCCATAAACAAACTCTTGTCCCTAATATTTTACAGTTTACGTATTTTTTCTGTTCACAGTTGAATCGGGTTTCTTCCGCACAAACTTATTTGTTACCCGAGACAGCAGATTTTACTGAGAATCTCCGAGCTGATAACTCAAATCAGGGACAAGTCGATAGCTTGCAAAATATTTTAGAAGAGTTTTTGATAAAAATCGAGACGAACGTCCCCCCCCCCCTCCCTCTAAACTCCCAAAGCTGGTATATCACTCTTTTCGATCCTAACACATATTATTATATGTATTATAAGTAATAATATATAGTCGTAAATAATATATAAATATTATTTAGTATATCATAAGGGGCATGTGGATCTCTGTCCTCGAACCGATCCCATGGGGATGGAGTTGAAAATCCCCGATTAATTCGGGACAGGGATGAGAATAACAAACCCGCCTCCCGTCCCATTGTCATCCCTACACATGCATACATATTAGAATTATCATTTACCGGAGACTCATTCCATTTTTCTTTTTTTTTTCCTTTTTTCTCTTTTACATTCTTTACCTTTTTTGCCCAATTATTATGCAATATCAAATATCTAGTTTTATTTGGTAATCAATTCCAAACATAACACAGTTTTTTATTTATCTTTTGAAGTATGTATTAGTTTTTATATTTCAAAGTCCATAAAAAAACTCTTTAAAAGTCCAATGACGTCAGTAAAATTCTTTTTACAACTCCACGACATTTCACCAAAGTTTATAAAAATATATCAACTCTACAAAAGTCTTTAATTTATAAAAATCGTTGAAAGTTATCAAATCTCAAGATTGAATACATCCCTATGAATTTTGGTAGTTTCCTACAAAATATTTTGTTTGTTGATATTTATCATAATATTTTTAGTTCCTAAAAATAAAAATGTTACATAATTTGTCTTCATTCATAATATTACAGTTCTAATTGTCACGTTTGCACAAGTCTGGACCTAAAATTAATGTGACTGTAGTTTTAATTTACTTGATGAACTAAATTTTTTATATATATATATAAATAAATCGACCATAACCCATTGGTTGCGGACACGTATGTGGAATCATATAAAACTTGGAGATTCCAGTGGAGCTATCGGTGCTGCCACATGTGGTACCCCCTTAGCTTAAATGATGGTTATGAATCACTCGTATTGTTGGCGTAGATTCAGGTAAATTTCAAATCGAGCAATTCAAATAATAGATGGCTTACAATTTTGCGCTTTCACGTATGTATACAGTTCATAGGAGTTATTAGGGATGAATAAATAACCATTGTGCCGTGTATGAGCTCCAGACTTCGTAATTAAGATCATATTCCGATGCACTTTAAGAGAAGTTGTTTCTCTTTGTTAGAAAAAAATAATTTTGAGAGTGTTAGAAAAATAGATATGGTTAGAATGTCGATCTATCAACATCATCTAATCTAAATCTAAACGTTTAAATTAAATGAAAGTGAAATCGTGGGCCACAACCGAAAGCCCGAACAAACCAAGTCCGGACACTGCAAGTTCATCTAAACCACCATCGAGCCCACTCGTACTGTATAATCCAAAATAAGGGCCCATGAAAATGATTGCCACCAATCTCCATTCACCGTTGCATGATTGCATCAACTCAGACCAAATATCCAAAAATTACACCCGCATGGATACGTAAGTCGATGAAATAGATAAATCGGATCTTCTTACTAACATTTTCTACCGCGAGCTTGTCAAATAAAGATTTCTTAGTATGGTTGGTTTGCAACCACCTAATGTGTGAAAAATAAAAAAGTTTACCCAATACATAACAAAAGGCCAGATGCTAGGAGATATCCAAGAGTTGCCGCTAATGAATAATACAAAATTTACAGGAAGTTTCATTGATTTCAAGAAATAAAATAACATAGAATCGAAGTTTTTTTTTTAAGGAAAAGAATCAAAATAATTTGGAAATATATAAGAAATTGAAAGGACACAGTTTGTAAATTTCTATTTTGACAACACATAATGACAAATTATATGAAGGATATTTTGTACAGATACAAAAGATTTGGATGTTTCTTTCTTGGATGGGACCATATTAGCTAGGCCGGGTAAATATAAGATGAGCATTGAGAAGAACATCAGCTCAATCGTTAAACTTATGGTCGAACTATGGCTTATTTTGTCTGGACGGAGACAGCTACTCAGCCCTCTCTGTTTGTCTTTACCAAATGGAATAGTTCGCTTATAACACCACCGTCCAATTGTAACACGACCCTTCACCTGCTTTGGTGTGGTCCCGGAACCACGTGAAGCACGACGGAACATTACGGTGAAGTTTCAAGTTTGCTTTGGTGTTATCCCGAAACCATGTGTCCTATTGGCACTAACAAGGTTCTAAAAACGTGATGCGTAACGAAAAAGTTTCAACGAAGTTGCAAATCTACATGATATTATTAAACATATATTTAAGTAATATCGTGATCACTAATTTTAGAATAGACGGACCAAGCCGATACCTCTTAACAGGTTAACCACAAGTAGAACGACGAAGTACAGCAAAAAGAGACAAATTTCTGCCCACAAATTTGATTCTGAAATGAAATTAATAAGCCTCGGTCAGGTTTAACGATCACCGACCACAGCCGCTAAGGAGTGGACAAACTCGAGAAATGTAATTTGAATGAGAAGATATGATATAGGAAAATTACTCCGGTCACACTACCAAAACAATAGAAAAGTAAGTCACAGAGCTTTTTAAATCTCACCCACCACCAAACATAAAGTATTATTGCAAACAGAATGTTCCCACCCTTCCTGCATTCCGTCTGATTTAAAGAAATGAGTGAACGTACACCTTTTCGATGAGGAAGGAGGAAAATATATAGCCCAAGAGAAACCTAAGTGAGGCCTGGAAAGAATATTGAATCAATGAATCTTTAAGCAAAACTTGAGATTTCTAACTTGTTGACAGGAATCTTTTACGTTGGATGAATGTGCCTTCATGATGTTTCTGCATTCCTGAGTCATAATTAAATTCGTTCGATGTTTCTACATTCCTGAGTGCAAATTCAATCAAGTAGTAGACAAAACTGTTCACCATGGTAAATTTCCTATCATACGTTGAACCGGAATAGCATCACATCCCCTTCTTGTACAACATAGTCTTTTCCCTCTGATCTCAACTGCATGCACACCATATGAGTAAAATTGTTGAGGCAACAAAAGATGAAAAGGGTGCAAGCCTTGAAAAGAAAAATAACTTACAAGGCCTTTCTCCCTTGCAGCTGCTAATGAACCAGCAGTGACAAAATCATCGTAAGCCACCTGAACAACAATTTGAAACGAAGATGACATATTTATGAAAGCTCACCAGTACAAACAATTAAAAAAAAGGTTCAATCGAAAAGTTAGATGTATCTACTAATACATAAAGCAACAAATAATCAAGAATAATACTTTATTTACGAGAACCTCTTCCCATATTGTTTACAAGATAAATTTAATTTTCTCACATTTGAAACTAGGAACTTAATGCATGCATTTATGGAAATACTCGGGGTGTCTAATGATTGATCACGATACAAGATAACTTTGGGTTTATACAACTATCCCCATCAAAGATTCCTTTCTAAAGCTAAAAAAAATAGTATGTATGAAGAATTTAAATTTGCAACAGTAATTCTCACAGTCTCTGCTCGAATAAAGCCCCTCTCAAAGTCAGAATGTATGACTCCAGCTGCTTGAGGTGCAGTCATCCCTGCCAGAGATTAGAATTGATAGTGATAAAATGCTCAAACATATTGGAATTGGAATGCATATATTTTTCCAAATTTTCATCTAATTCAATACCGTCCTACAGTTGTGAAACCAATGTTAAAGACTCATCTTCAAGGGAAAATCATACTACAGAAAAAACATATAATAGTACAAGTATAGAGAGTAAATGCTGACCCGATCGTATGGTCCAAGCTTTTGTTTCCTACAAGAAAATCAATTAAATTGTTTAAAGTTAAGGCAAGAGAATCCTCAAAACAGAAATTTTTCATTTGCTTCACCTTCTCGCCAGAAGTAAAATACGTACGTAGCCCTAGAAGGCTATATGTTGCTCTTATAAGATTTCCTAGGCCACTTTCATCGACTCCAAGAGACTTCAAATATTCAATCCTTTCTTCTGGTGGAAGTTCAGTAAGCTCAGCTTCAACCTGCAGGATGAGAAAGCAACTCACAATGTTGGAGAAATATAAAGTGATATTCTTGTGTACTGGAAGAACTCAGGAATGAGAGGAGCGACAGAGAGACCTTAGAGAAAGAAAAGTCATGCATATGCTCGAACGGAGAAAAGGTTGAAAAATTTTACTGTAAAACCAAACTAGTTCTGCTACAAGGGATCCCCTGACCTGTGCTGAGATAGTAATTAGTCCAGATTGCAATTCAGAAGCAAGAGTCATCACATCCTTAACATGGTGATTAATTCCAGGCTCGGCTAGGTCAGATTCTGCCACATTTGCAACATATATGACAGGTTTCATTGTAAGCAAACATAGATGCTTTACTGCATCCTTCTGCAAATCTGTTAAAGACACTGATCGTGCTGGTTTTCCATCCATCAGTGCCTGTTGAATCTTTTCAAGGGCGGACTTCTCTGCTTCCTCCTGCAATAAAGCTGATTCAGTGCATAGTATTGGAAAAAACGGTCTTCTCACTCGTGGAAAAGTGATAGGATCAAATCCGAAAGAAAAATGGGAAGCAACGAGATTGCACCTTCATTTTGGATTGTGGATCTCTAGCTTTACCTTTCTTGAGTTTGTCCAATCTTTTGTCAACCTGCACTCTTTGTTGAAGACCCAACTTAGTTCTATTCAAGAGTTAATAAAATAAGTAAATCGCATCAAGCTTTTACTAGGCATGTTTTCAAGTTCATATGGAAACGCGATTTTAAGTAAGTAAGCGAGACACTCTCAAGTACGAAATGCAATGAATGGAGGATTATTATGGCTGAATATTAAACAAAGTGTCTTCTGAATATTCTACTATCACGAATGCAAACAAACATGCACTATGAGGTAGCTTTTAGGAAATGGGGTGTACAGAATGGAAAGCTGTGTTAGAAACAATTTGTCCCATGCGAATGTCACTTGATGGCAATCGAGAATAATTTTTTAAGTTCTTTGAACCCATGCTCCAGCCAACATCCCCAATCAAAATATGAGCTTTAAAATGGAAAGTAATGCTTGTTATTTGCATATTTGCATTAAAAATGAGATGTTCGTTGTTTGCATATTTGCTTTAAAATGAGATGGTAAAGTCTAACCTCGCACTACAGGCCGAATGACGGAGTACGAGTGAGACACTTTATAATTTCAGTCATCAAGAAATGTGCATCAAAACATTCAAAGTTGACAGAGGAGGGTCATATAAATGGCATATGATGCTTGGTTCACTCCTACTTGTCAACACGAACTACCAATTTTGGACTAGTTGGCTACTGCAGTATTGCCTGCTTAACCATGCCAACAAGGAATTTGATGCTGGTTCTTAGAAATATTGTCCATTGTGATCACAGATTGAACGACAAAAATGTTTTAATTTAACTGAGGGATTGCAATCCCTGAAGCGCCTCATTAGTGTGAGGACAGCATACTTCATAAACCTAATCCTAATTGTCAACAGTGTCTTATGCACCACCACTGAGCCACTATCCACTTGTAATCACCATCAAGCGTGTTGTTCATCCCATTTGACTGAGTAAGGGACACGTAAGGGCATGCTATGTAATGCTAGGATTTGGAACCCATCGGCGAAAAATTAACGAAGTTGATAAGGAATTTTATTCAAGTTCTTGGAAATGTCATCACCCATGTGCTCACAGATTGGAAGAAATGAAAATGTTGCAAATTTAACTGAGGGTGAATGCACCACAAACTATGTTGACAAGTCCAAGAATCTAAACCAGAATAAATGATATTACATGTAAAGACTTTAATGAGATAATTAACAGTATACCTGATCTAAATCAGAAAAGACCAACTCTAAATTGATGACATCAATATCAGAGTTTGGATCAACTTTCCCGCTGACATGAACAATGTCATTATCTTCAAAACAACGCACAACCTGGAACAGAAAGACAAACGCAGGTGTAGATGGAGATAGTACTTCTACCAAAAATAAAGATAGACAGCATATGAAGAAAGACTTTGAAAATGTGTAGCTAGTCATCGAATCATTTTAATGCAAATAAGTTCATCGTCTCTGATTGCTATTATGAAGGTGTGGTTCAAGCTGTCGCCACGACATTTGAAGCTCAAATAATTTCAACAAGAGTTAAAGCATTAGCCAAACCCCGTCCCACGAAATGTACCAGCTAACTAACATACGCATAAAAGAACACAAGATATCTGATACCTGAATTATGGAGTCCACTTCACGAATATGTGATAAGAATTTATTTCCCAAACCCTGCAATGACAGTCAGATATATTGATCGTACTCAACTATGCAAACTTATCATCCAACTGAAAATAAGAATCGAAGGGTTCAAAAAATAAATATATAAGAATCTAAGGGAGAATTAATAGATATGAAATCAACATTTGAATTGAGAAACTAAAGAAAGTGTATGATAAATCTTTCACCTCCCCTTGACTGGCTCCCTTTACGAGACCAGCAATATCAACAAACTCTATGGATGCTGGGACTGTTCGTTGAGATTTACTGAGCTCAGAAAGTACATTGAGGCGTTTATCTGGAACAGCAACGATTCCAACATTAGGCTCAATGGTGCAGAAGGGAAAATTTGCAGCCTGAGCTTTCCCATTCTCAACCTGGATGAATGACAACATATCCTCTCACTTTGAAGCCTGAGAGCATAACCATTTATCATCGAAGTAAAGATAAGAATCAATGTCAACACATCTTCTTTACTTGATCGCACCATGTCACATGTCAATCATTTCACATGCAAGGAAGACAACGTTTAACAAAAGTGCACAAACATTGAAATGATTTATTAATAACTCTGGGGATAGGTAATACCTTGTAGCCACACAAACAACAAAACTAGATAATACTAAAAATAACACTAAAATGTGAGGTGGAACATGCAAAATGATACAGTGGTGAATCAAATTGCATTGTCTAATCTCTTAGCAGCACAAATCTAAATAAGTTGGTCAGCAAAATGTAATCTACGATGACTGGTGTGTATAGCAGGTTCCCACAACAGGAGAAATTCGGCAGCCCTCAATAAACCATTCTCCTCGGTGAAAAATAGAAAGCCAACTCTACATACCGCCATAAATGACACATCTACAAAAGTAAGAGTCAAGTGGGCTCAGACAACAGGTTCAACATCGAACTGAAATAGATTACTAGAACAAATAAAAATTATCACCACCAAACTGCCATTACTGCTCAGTTTCCAGAAACATAAGCAGATCATGGAAACCGAAATCAATCAATGCCGTATATCCAAATCACAGCATGAATTTGCACAACACTGAAAACTCAGAAAGAAAAACAAGGGAACCCAAATCACTTAGCTCTCTCATCTATTCAAAAAGCTTGGAAAAAGACACATACCACTGCATTGAATAAAGTTGATTTCCCGACATTAGGGAGTCCGACGATGCCGGCCCTCACGCTCATGCTTATCTTCGCCGCGGAGAACCGCCGCTTAACAATCAGCATTGAATGTGATTTTTTTGAGAAGAATGGCAATTGCGAAAGAGAAAACTCCAAAGGAGGGGATGATAGTAGCGAAGGAATCAGCTGAGCGCATCTCGCTATTCTAGCCATTAACGTGAGAGTTGTGTCCTGATTAATTTAATTAGCATGCAATCATAATTAATTAGCCTGAACAGCAAAAAACAAGTTAAAGTTTTGCTTTCAAACCTACCAAAATTTGGTCATAACCTCCCTGTATAAAAGGACACACCGGGGAAATCAAACAACTCATCAATAACTAAATATATACGCACGAGTAAGTTCAAAACAAACCAACAACGATAAAGTCGCACAGGCCAAGAACAACATAAGGTCGCATTCAAAGTCGCACCGGCTTCGTACAAGAATAAAGTCGCATGCAGATCCGCACTGGCTCGATCATAAAATACCCAAACCAACAATCATATATCCAAATGTACAATTACTCAGCGCACACCACGGTAATGTATAAACTCCAAATCATATCATAATCATAATATATAAATATCCGGAGACTCAACAATACAGTTCAACCCCACGTGGCATCATTGGCAGTTGCTTCCACCGACTGCATCAGAACCACCTATGCAACCTACCATGGAATCACTGAAAAACCACAGCAGCCCCAAAAGGATAAGGGTCACCCCAGAACGAAGATCAAATTAATTATGTCATATATAAATGACATGTAAAATAACCAATACAATGCATGTAAGGTACCAAAATTATCTTAGGTATCAATCTGGATCCAAAGAAACGATAGAAATAATTGTGGCCACCTGTGCCAAGGAATTGACGTGTCAACTATCACCCTCGGCCCTGAACATCTGCGTCAAGGGTGGCAACACACAGAACTGCTTGGCCCATCAGCTAAACATTAGAGTTGTGACACTAACTTGCCCTCGACTCTAATGTCTATAATAACTGATGACAGAGGAACAATAATCTCGGTGATGACGGAGTCATGGCTTAATATTAATATGTTCTCATAAATGTATTTAATTCATAGATTATTCCAATGCATATTAAAATCACATTCACTTTACGAAGAAAGGAATAACCTTTATTAAAATGCATTGCTTTCAAATCAATAATAAATAGGAGAAATAATCATAAAATCACATAAACCAACCAATAACCAACAAAAGCTAACATTGATCACATTCCACGTCTATATAGAATTTCTAGTGAGACTCGATCAATCCATGCTTCAAAGATCGATACAATAACCAAAAGTATTCTTCAAAAGCTTCAGACGCTCCAAGGTTACTCAAACATGTAAGAGAATAATTATCTTCATTAAAACTCTCGTTCATTTCCAAATTTATTCAACTTACTCATTTAAGTTTATTTAAATCACCGGCAGATACTCCTAAGCCTAAAATCCAAAACAATAAATTTAGGTATTCCGAATTTTCCGAAAATTCACATTTAGCTCATTTCACTATTTCTTTGTTCTGATATTCACAAGAAAAATCCATTATTATCGAACTATCTCAAAATCTCAATTGATCGTATCACTGGAAATAAAAATTTGTAGGTTCGCCGGTATATGCCTTGAATCGATTAACTGTGGTACCTATAACATTAAGCCAATAATGAACCAATATTGATGCTTGAGCTGAAATCGAATTAAATCAAAGGAGTAAAATTTCTCGCCCACAACTTAACAACTAAGTCTGGAAATCGTGTCCAAAACTCGAAGCTAAAACCCGGCTTTGTTAGAAATGACCTAAGGTTCGAGCACTAACCCTCGGCCGCCGGAAACACAGAAATTGCCGACGTAGTCTACCGAAAATCAACGTAACGAAGAGGAAGCGGGTGACGGTCCGAGTTTCCGAATATGTGGTTAGTTTCAAATTCCGGCAACTAGCAAGGGCCAATCGCGTGTCAAATGGATGGGGTTTGGGTTTTCAAATGGGAGAATCTGAGTTTATAGAATAACAGAAATAGTATGTCTGTGAGAGTACGATTCTAATTTTGTCATCTGTTTGACTTATTTCATGTATTTTTCTACATGCACTTCTAGTAAGCCTGTAATAAAAATTAAGGATAGTAATGATATATTAATGATTTGATTGATGTGACATAAATAATATATCTCAACAAACGATGATTATGATCTAAAATTCAAAAATATTAATGATTCGATTGATTTGAAGAAGGGAAGGATATTATCTAATATATTGTATCAATCCAATCCCATCAAAACAACCAAAAATTGTCTTATATTTCACACTTTATAATATTATTTTCAAATAATGGGTAATTATATCCTTTCAATCAAACACAGGGGAGAAGGGAGTCAAATAATAAGGGACTGAGAGGATTGGAAGAGTGAGGAGGATGCCCGATGGTGCCTGGTGGGCTATTTAATATTTTCCTTTCGAATATAATCAACTCATTGTTCTGCTACAACAAATTTACAGGAAAACAGTACAGAAGTTCATTATTCTGCTACACTTTGAAGACCTTTTGGAGGAACGTCTTCTATGTTGTGGCCACTGACAATGAAATCATGATAAGGTTTGGAATGTATTCATAGAAGGACAAATTACTTTCGGAGTGCCACCAAAAAATTCTTAGCCATTAAATATGCCTTTACAAAGACAACATACTTAATACTTTCCTTCCGTTTCTTCTTTCCCCATATTGGGGTTTAATTAATATAAGGGACTGGGATCAACCCCATATAAAGGAAAAAAAAACTTTACTACGATTGTTTGGGTTTCAGTTAATTATTTGGTGCACCAGGCAGCCTGCCCATATGTTTCGTTATTTGACCACATCCCCCCAGCTTTGCCCAAGACCTGGGAACATCTATCTAACCTTGTGGTACTTGGGAGTACACAATTTTCGATGATAAAAGAGAGTGATTTTGGATACATATTATTAACATGGCTAGGATATTTTGATTTGCTGCCACGGGTTATAAAATATTAGAATCTCCTAACAAGGAGGTCTTGAGGTGATACTTGTATTGAAACCTCTTGCCCTACTCTCTTTACTTACACTTCACAGCAAGTCATATTAATTCGCTTATTTATCAGATGTCTGTGTTAGTCCAAATATATATGGCGTATTTTATATTGTGGTTTTTTTTATCAATTTTTTTGTAAAAAAACATTGAGTAAGTTTTTCCATCTGTACCCTTTTTATCCAAATAATTGATATGGTAGTAATTAAATGAATGATGATTTTCGCCAAAGATACTGTAGAATTCTGGCTAAAATGCGTTCCATGTGGATGAATTTTAAGTAACGGGTATTCTTTTCTAAACATTAACCTATATCGAAGGTCTAACCTTTTGTATAAATCTGAGGTCATTTGACTTATACAAATTTTAAATAGAAAGATATGCGTGGATAGATAGGAAACTGAGGGAGGGGACTTAACAGTCCGACCAGTCCGACCTAGATGATACTAATAGTTTAGTTGGGAATATGCTCCATACGATAATCGAAACCCTGAAATCGAAGAGGAAAATCTCATGTCATCTCAAGTCTTACCCTCGCACGTATTTTAGGGCTAACAGGTATTTTTGAATAATAATAGCGTGATGGTCCCATATTTATGCGACACTTGGTCAATGATAAACATCACAATCCAACGACGAGATCACTCTCGTATTATCGCATTCTTAATGTCATTGGAGTCCCCATAATGCTAATATAACAATCAATTATTCATAATCATTATGATAATTAATTATCATGCTACCACTGATTAATTAACATGATTAACAACTCTAACTGCTCATGATATTAGCTACCGATATTTCTCATGTCTTTGCTAACCAACATTTACAGTAGTTTAATATATATATAACAATCTTATATTGGTTATGTTTATAGAACTTAATCTATTAAAATCTTGTTTTATCACAACTGATAAATGATAATAAATGTTCGACCAGTTTTATAATCTTAAAAAAATTAGAATATGAATTGAACTATCAATCTGAGTCTTGGAAAAACAATAGAATAAATCAATTTTTTGTTCAGATAAAAATTAAATACAATGCAATAAAAATCGAACATCCAATCTGAAGTATACGCGCTAAAATAATATTTCTGAGCTTACAATTTTATTTTGAGTCTTGTACTTGTATATTTTTATTTTTGTCTTATTTTCTCAATCAATTAATGGTCTCAGTCCTGAAAAAAATTGTTTTAACACCAAAAATATTCATAATAAATACAAATGAGATCGATATATTTAACAGATATATGATATTTCCATTTTAAGGTTGCCCACAATCTTTCTCACTTGGTAAGCGCGTGTATTCCACCAACAGACACTTGCGCGTGTGGCCCGGAATGACCACCCTCAGGCAATGGAGTTATTCTGTTTTTACAGTTACAGTGTCGAATTCACTTATATCTCCCAATCGCACCATGCTTGAATAGCTTGTCTGAATTATAGTGACAATAACGAAATTCAGACAAAATGAAATCCGAATTCAAATGAAACTATTGTGGGGTCCTTCCCACACAATCAAACTTTTATTTATATATAGATAACAATAAACTTGGTCATCGTAGCTGAGGTAGTGTTGTTATATGCATTGGTATTACGCCCAATACTCCACTTATTTCAGATCATTTTTTAAACATTTGGGTCACCGGGAAATCGATATCCCTATTCCGGCCAAGAATTATTTTTCCTTTAAGGGTTGGATCAGAAATCAAGATTCGGCCATTCTCAACCCCGTAAAATCGATACTCTATATATATTGTATTATATTATAACGTTGAGTATTGGTTTAACGTTAATGGGCAAAGGTCGAACTCTGATTACCAGCCGGAGTGAACGGTATTTGGGAAGTCTCCACCAGGGCCAAGAAACTTCAAACGGCGTGTCGGAACTGGGAGAGGATGAGGTTTGGTCAGTAGTTGACAGCACAGAAAACGTGGATGATCACTCGGCAAAAGTAGGCTGGAGCTCACGCGCCTCCATGGAGAGCAACGGAAGCTTCGGTGTCTACCAGAGCCGCCGCCCACCTCCACCCTCCGACCACCACCACCGCCAGCTCGGTGGCTTGTCTCTGGCTTTCGACGACTCCAGCAACTCGTCAGCATCACCCAGGATCTTGCACCAATTCCACGGCGGCGTGGGGGAGTCCCCACGTGGCCGCCACGTGGCAGCTTCAGCGCCAGTGAACGTACCTGATTGGTCCAAGATTTATCGAGTCGACTCGGTCGAGTCCCTACCCGAGTTCGAGGACGGGTTGAACGACTGTGACCCGGGCATAGTCGTGCCGCCACACGAATATCTCGCCCGGGAGTATGCACGGAGCCGGAGAACCGCAGCCAACTCGGTTTTCGAGGGCGTGGGCCGGACCTTAAAGGGCCGAGACCTCAGTCGCGTCCGGGATGCAGTGTGGAGCCAAACCCGGTTCGATGGTTAATCGTTATTTCATGAACAATATAATTGTCTAGTGCAATGGGATCAGCTTGCCAGATCTTTACTCCAAGAACGCCTAATCTGATCACTCCTAATCTGATCACTGTAACAATTTAGATATTCGATATTGTCGCCGGTGAAACGTGAGATTCTTTTGGCTCGAACCAAGTGATTTTACTTGGAAGGATAGAGCTCAAATCATAAATTACATCGGTTGTCCTTGTTCAAAGCTTCAAGTTTCCTAGTTCAGTTTCCCTCTTTGTCGTTATGTGGTTAATTATATCATGTCCTTTTCCAATTATGATTTGACGTGAAATTTTTAAGTGCATTTGGTTCAAGCGTAGTATAATATTCTATTGTTGTGGTATGAATTAATTTCTTCATACACTATTGTCAGCTTCACGGCAAGTGGTGCGCTTACAGTTATTCCCTTCGACTTAGGCAACAAACCACTGACGGTAAAAAGGTTCTTCTAGAGTCAGATGCGACAGTAGGTAGGGAACAATTTACAAGCTTCGGGTGTGGCGGAGATGAAGTTTTATTCTATTTATGTTTAACTAAGCCGAATAATGCATTGAGTCGAACATCGTTGTTCGATTCTACCGTCAAAAATGGATCCCACGGAAAAAGAAGAAGAAATTCGACAAAATTTTAAAATTTACCCCTAAAATATCGATCATGCTACACAATGTCACTCACATTTCACAAGACTTGCTGTTTAAAAATGTCAAAAGTATTGTGTCACCCAAGATTGAGTATTTTATCACAGAATGGTAACAACAAATAGAGCAATTATGTGCATCATTTACTCCCACATTATTGGAAGGATCTTTATATTCAAACCAACCATTCCAAACCCCTTGCCCGTTTGCCGTATGAGAGTGACCATTCCTTGGTCACTGGCAACATGGGACATATCTATGTAATTTTTTCACGAACTAAATTTACCACCAAACCCATGTCAGATGTTGCTCGTGCGCAAAAACCCAAATCAAATTAAATGAACTCGTCCGCTATTACATTTACGATATACCGATCCTCTTCCGGTTCTATTTTGGCGCGCAACCACTCTAGGAAATCGCAGATGGGTCAATTGTTAGAGATCAGCAACAGTCATTAGTTATTGGAGTAATTCTTGCCAGGGGGCAGAAGTTAGGGGCGAGGATATATAAACCCAAGATGTCCTTTTAGTGGAAAGGTGATTGATTTGATGGTGGGGTTGGGTCGGGCAGCAAGTGGAGGAAGTGAGAGAATGTCAAGGTGGAAAAAACAAACTTATCCAACGGATACCATCTTGCTCACCTTTTCAAGAAAATGAAATGATCGAATTGATTTGTTGGGCTCAACACTGCTTCTCTATTTCCACCTGCCTTTGTGCACGATATTTGGGTCCACGTCCCGCAGGAGGATAACAACAGGACCCAGAGTGTGAAGTAATACTCTCACCACTGTTTATTTCATCCAACAAATCATTATTTATATTGTTGGCTTGCTGAATGAAATAAATAGTGGTGCTTACATGTCGATGTGTGATTTGAAGAACTATCACATTGACATCTCTCGTACTTGATGTATCTGACATTTATCACTCTCAGATTTTATCATTTTCACAAGGTGATTAGTGACCAATGAATGAAATATAGGTGTCGTGAATGCAAACTTGTGATTGAAACGTCACATAATAACTGAATCAAGACAAGGCCGAGACAATACAAAGGTGACATTCATTTGGTTTGTTTATATTATAATACCACGACTAATATGGACTAGTGCCTAGTATCTAGTGACTGTAAATTGCTTCCGAATGAACTTCAGTCGACAAAAAACAATATCTGGAAATTTGGCCAATTTCAACAAGAACATCCCTGAACGGTTGGAAAAAGTTAGTAGTTAATAATAAATATTAATTCATGTTTTAGATACACCTCTAGCATTAAATAATTTTGCTATTCTAAAAAAGACTTGAGATTTAAAGGACAATTAACAAATGATAGGGCTAAAGAGCAACAAAGTAAAAGCAAGGGAAAATAAACGAGACGAAAAGACTGACGCAACAACTCCTTGAAGGGAAAGATTCTCGTGCATAATTTATCCAAATAAGTCCATAGTCCAGTTTGTCCGCTGGATGTCCGACTTCCAATTCATTTATATTGTTTAATCAGATGGAAAGATTTGTATCCATGGCAGAATTTCAAATCAAAATTTATAAATGATAAACAAATTTGAAAAAGGTGTGTGTATGTATATATATATATATATATTATTTAGTATAAGAGATTTCACATTCATCTAGTTTTCACATTCAAGTACGTACAGCGGATTTGAGACGTAGATTTGAAATCAAATCCACTCGAATCCTTC
Source organism: Dorcoceras hygrometricum (assembly GCA_001598015.1). Lineage (NCBI taxonomy): Eukaryota > Viridiplantae > Streptophyta > Magnoliopsida > Lamiales > Gesneriaceae > Dorcoceras > Dorcoceras hygrometricum. The sequence continues at coordinate 151,183 of KV008794.1, forward strand.
AAGACCAATGCAACCTGAATGGTACATACAGTCCACTCTGTTGTAACATACTCTTTGCATCACAATATAAATATGAGTGCATGTGTGCAGATGCCATCATAGCAAAACAAAATTCATGCTACGAGTTTCATAAGAGCCATTTAACATACGGATATGAAACCCCAAAATAGAACATAAAATAAGAATAAAGCTTATTTCAACATAATAATCACTCAGCAACCAAGTGACCAACCGCACATGTGCAAACATTACCCCACACATCATTTAGGGAGACAACAAACATATGCAGCCAGTCCAAGAAAACCATAAATCCAAACATTTTTTCATAGCTATGATAGCAGAACTCGAAAAAGAAACTAAAAGGTTAAAATGCAAATTCAAACAATTCCAAACAAGAACCCAGTGAACACACGTATTCCACCGCAACAGCAGCTAACAGCTCCAACTTCGTAATCCACAATCAAAAGCTGCTGAATTCTTCTTGATGCTTGATACATCACTACACCAATATATGATTATTTTATTATTTCTAAAAAATTAAATACGAGTATGCAGCAATAAAAAAAATAACAACAATAGCATATTAATGGAATGATTGTAACGCAAAAACTGGAAGTTGCTGATCAAATCAGGGAACAGAAGTGTTTATCCATTAACTAAAACCGATAAACCAGGTCTTCATGATGCATTGGAGCAATGGGTTGTGTATTGTTTTGTTTGGGTGGGTAGGGTGGGGGTGTTTGATGTTTTATCTGGTTACGATAGCATTTCAGTACTTTTGGTAAATGCAGAGAAACAAAAAGATACGGAGTGAATGATTGGATTCAGTGCTATGGCAAAAGAAACAGAAAGATATGGTATAGATGATTGGATTCAGTGTTCAAAGCTTGACCAGGCCAATCACATTATTCAGGAAGCAATTATCTAAAAGAGTATCCAAAACCATGCTCTTCGAAGGAGGTGTGTCCAGTGAAGACGGGTGTACGTGATAAATTCGTTGACACAATGGTAGGGAGTGTAGAAATATATTTAATCCTGGTGGTGCAGAATGTATTTAATCCTAAAAGGTGGAATCAAGCAGATTTTTTCAAACTTCACATCAGTTCAAATTGGAGTTATTAAAGGCCACAGACAGCATAACAGACTATGATGGTTGCAAAGAGAAAACAGGAACCATAAAAGATCTCTTTTAATACATTAGGCAACGATAAAAAATATTTGCAATAACTTAGCTGTGTCATACAAACGGCGATCCCCAAAAACCTTCTACACAGAACAGGTAATATTGGAGAGCAAATATGAGAAAGAAATTTGTCAAACACAATTTGCTGGAAGCAAGCAAGCTTTTTTGTAAAATTATTGACACGGTAATCACTTGATATACCTGAGGCTGCTGCTGTTGTGTCGGTGGCGGGTAGTCTCCATATCCCGTGTACCCTGCATAGTAGAAGTTTGGATCCTGGGCCGGTTGAGTATACCCATAGGTTTCATAACCAGAGCTATATCCATAATATCCACCATTCCATTGATTAGGATCAACCTAAGGCAGGAAGGTTTGTATATTTGAAGCACAAGCAACAGTAGTACAAGTAAAAAGGACAGAACAAAAGTTAATGAGTAGAACCTGTTTGTTTGACGGACTACGACCCCATGAGAGTCGAATGCTTTGTCCTCCCAACTGGGTTCCATTTAAAATATTTATTGCTTGTTCCGCGCATCTTCTGTTATTATTGAGAGCACAGGACAAGTTTTTACATGCACTTTTTAAACACTTAAACTAAAGGGAGACCCTCAATTTACCTATCACTAAACTGAACAAATCCACATCGTTTGCCTGCTGGTATTTTCACGTGGAGCAACTGACCAAAATTACCAAACAGCTGTCTTAATTGCTCATCTGTGACATTAGAATCCAAATTCCCGACAAATATCTGCAAAGAAAAGTCTATAAATCATGAGCACATGCTTCATATAACAAATGCAGATACCAGTGCATTTTACTCACAGTGGTGTTGGTTGGATCATCCTCACTTGCAATTCCTTGTGATGTCTGGTATGATGCTGCAATTGTAAGATAAGTGTGTGAGGAGAAGAGGAAAATAGTTTTAAAAAAACGACGGAAAAGTGGAGGTGAAGAGAAATAAGAACCCATCATGGTAGACAATAAACACATCACGTGAATAAGAAAGTAAGACACATCATCAAAGAGATTCCAGCGATTATAGAACAACAAAAAGCCATACCATTTCCAAAGACAGTCGTTGACAACGAATGCAACGTCTGAAACAAATTGAGTATTATACGTCTGAAACATCTTTGAAAAGGAAACAAAAGCAACGTGACAGCAGGATATGTGGAAATAAAATAGTGTTAAACAACTCAATACAAGCAAGGGCAAAACATCAGACAGTACTCATGCAGAGTAACCAAGATAGCTATCTTCAAAATTTGGCCATCGGTCCTTTTGTGCGGCTATCCTCATCTATACCATCATTCAGTTTGACAACACCACCAAACAAAGCTTGTGAGAGCTACTTTCATAGCTAAATAAGGTCACTCTTCTGGCAGCTCTAATGGGTGAACCTCTCGGAGTTGGATGCCTTTAACTAGGGTATGGAACAAGTACAAGGAGCAGTGAAGATGATCCTAAAGTATGCCTTCACAGCAGGAATCAAATGAGAGCACCACTGTCAACATTTCCAGCATTTATTTGCCCAACTAAAGACAATCACTTTTTTAGCAGTAAGAAGAACAATACAGGTGTTAATTTTGAATTTGGTGACCATGATCTTAAAGGAACTACACCAAGCTTGGAGAATTGTTTAAAGCATGAATTACAACGACAATTAAACTGCTTGATGTAAGCAGTTTCAGCGGCCTCAAATTGCTCCCCAATTTCCAAGGACAGCCCTTGAAACAAAAGTAATTCTAGAGGTAAGAGCTTGGTGAAGAATGGGCTAAGAAACAACTATACTTATGTGATGACCAAGAGGAAATCAATCCCTGATACTGAGATGATCTGAAACTTAAAATAAAATAATAAAAAAACTAATACTGTTAATATGTAATACAATTTTGACCAAGACCTATGAAGTCAATGGATTGGCAATAAAAACTGGAAATTCTAGTATAATCAATTCCTTGAGGAATCAAAAGTAATCAGCATTAAATTAAAACTGACCTACAACACAACCAGGCACTAAAGAGTAATCATTTCAGCTCACATTGGCTCCAGGCCACTATATGATAGAGCTTCCAATCACCCTGCTATGAGACAACCATAGCCTTTTATAAGTTTATGCAAAGTTTTAATCTGTCAGAACCTCAAATGTTCAAAGTAGTGGAAGGAAATGACACCGCAAGCTATCCTTTATCTTCAAGAATTTAAGATTGCAACAAACTCAAAAAAGCAAATAGCACCGCTCAAGGTAGAGCTCCAAAAATTTCCAAACCAAATTTCGCCTATGCATTGTAACATCCAAGTTCAGAAATCAGAACACTATATCATAACAGATGGGAACAAAGGAAAGATAAAACTCAGAAGAGGTAAATTCATCGATACTCCAGTAGCCTCTAAAATGATAATGCAAAAAAATAGGCAAACCTCTGATCTGGTTCCCCATTTTTTGTTTGTTAGCAGCTGGACCAATTCGCATTGGTCTAGAGGAACAAAACATTCCATTCATCTCTGTCATGGCACGTATTTGTTCATTCTCATCACCAAATCTCACGAACCCATAGCCCTTTGGACGCCCAGTTATCGCATCTGTGACAACCTTCGCACCTTTAACTGAAGGATAAGAGGGCTTAAAAGTTTCTATAAGCAGGTAATCAGTAACATCAGATGCCAAATCTCCAACAAAAATTGTGTATTCAGGGGAATCATCGCGTTTTTCACCCGCTCCCATAGATGCCCAGTTCAGTCTAAATGTTTGATCAGCATTGGGCATGGGAGTGCCATTGAAAGTCTGAAGGTTCCTTTCTGCAGCAGTGTGGCTGACAAATTCAATGAAGCCATAACTTTCGGGTTGGCCAGTTTGCTTATTTCGGATGACTTTAGCAGACACCACCTAATGAGAATAAAAGTAACATAAGATTCAAAATCGAAAGAACGAAAAAAAGTAGGCTATATGTCCAAATTGCAGTACAACACTCGTTAAAAACTTTTTCAATTAAATTTATCACTATCGAACAGGAAATCTCCTGTTTTACACATGATTAAATTCACCATTTCTCCCTGTATTTAGGGCTCTTTAACATTTTGTCTAATTGGAATCTATTATTTTCTAACTTGTCAACTGAACTTGGTTGTAGCGTTTCACAAACCACTGGAACATCTTATCTTAACTCTATCACATGACATGAATGTCTTGCACCTAGCAGTGCACTCGTAAAATAATTTGCTTGCACCTTACTACCTGAGCTATTAGTTTTCCATTTTCTTCCTTGATATTTAAAATCCTTGTGCAAAGAATCACATATTTTAGACTACATGATTACACGGCATCACCAACCTCCAGTTATCCTGAAGCCCGATCCCAGTATATCATGTATAAAAAAACAAGTACAAGTCTCAACTGCCTTCCTTGAACGGAAATCTCAATAATAAGTACGACGTCAAATTTTTTAACTATCATGTGAGGTCCTTATGAAAAGTTTCAAAGGAACGGGAAAAAAGGGTGTTAGGAGAAAGTGAGCTTGGAGTACTTGTTCGCATCTCATATTTCAGGTGGGTGTACAGGGCCTAAATGAACGTGCAACAAGCCCTTAATTAAAAATCGAAAAATTGCTAAACTGGTAAACTGCATTATCTTGTGAGTTCAAGAAAAAGATGTATAATGCGCCACAAAAAGATTATGCCACATTGTTCCCAAGCGAACAGGAAAATAATGAATGTCCGAGTTCAGCTCAAAGCATCCCGGGGTCATTGACTCCTTTTTTGTTTAGGATCCCCTTTTTACATTCAATTCTTTAGTTAAGGGGTTCGGCCTTTAAGAACAAAGTGCAAAACAATTTCTAGTTCTGTGTCGAGGTCATTTAATTGTGGGCACAAACAATCACAAAAGTTGATCTTTTCCTATGATTAATATTTGGATCACTTGCCTGAAGTATAAAGCCCAGATACGAAAAACCTATTCTCAAACATCCATATATTATACTACAACCAAATTCTAAAAGATCTGTAGGTATAATGGAAACCTATTAGCTCAAAACCTAAGCCAGAATCTCATGGGACGAAAATCCTGATCAAGAATGCAAGCGAAAGAAACAAAAGAAAACAAGAACAGAACTTGGAACGGTTGACTCGAGTACAAACTTCCGAAAAAACTAAGAATCGGCGTTCATGGATTGAAAAAAAAAATCAACAGACGCCTGGAAGGTATATGAAAGGGAAAAGTCCAAGTATTCACGTATACCTCCCCCGAAGTGCCGAAACAGCCGATCAAATACTGCTCGTCCATCCAATACTGCAGATCACCAATCCAAAGACTGCGTATCCCGTCGTCCGCCACGGGCTGCGCCTGAGCTGACTGCGCGGGGGCGTACATAGACTGTTGTGGCGGCTGCTGGTAATAGTACCCAGAAGCGGGAGGCTGCTGTGGCGGAGGGACATGGTACTGCGGTTGTTGGGGTGGCTGAGATATCCACTGCTGAGCGTATTGCTGGTATTGAGGAGGCGGAGCCATATGAGATGGGACGTTTGTGTTCGGCGGCTGCATCGTCGTCGGGGAGTTGCGAAGCGAAACCCTAATACGGATATGCGAGGGAGTGAGAGAGAGAGAGAGTCAAGGATCTTGGTAGGCCTTTATGTTTTGTGCTGATTAATTTATAATTCTCTGGCAGGAATAAATTGTTCGAGTAAATAATATGAATATTCATTAATTTATTTATACTATTATATTTATATTAGAGAAATTCCCGATTGGATGTACAGTGTCGGGGTGTAAATACTGAGAAGAATTAATCAATAGATTCTCAGTCATTTAAATTGTTATGGCAGTTTCCTTTTTTATATTCTCAGTCACAAACTTATTATTACTCGGTTGTAAATTTATAAATATATATTTTCAATAACTAGTTGTTAATTTTTCCTAACAGTGTGTTTGTATGGGATAAAGAAAATGGATTTGAAATTCTAAAGCTAGCGTTTGGGAAGACAAGACGGGATTTAAAAAATGTATTGGTATTTGATGGGATTGGTTGAATTTGTTAAATACTAACTAAATTGGAAGAGATTTTATGGCATCATAACGTTTAAAAAACACTTATGGTTTTGTATTTAAACATTTGAAAAACATTTATCGGGCGTATACAATGTTGAAATTTAATGATTTTCAATGACTTTTTTAAATTAAAGATTTTTCTAAACTTGATAGATTTTTATAAACTTTGTTAAATGTCATGTAATTGTAAAAAGAATTCTATTGACTTCATTAGACTTTTAAAGAGTTTTTTTATGAACTTTTAAATATACAAACAAAATATGTACATACTTTAGATTGATAAAAAATCAAAGACTGTGTTATACTTGGAAGGGATTAAAAAATAAAATTATACATTTGATATTGCATAATAAATTGGCATAAAGAAATATAAACAATGTAAAAGATAAAAAAGAGAGAAAAAGCGAAAGATGGAATGAGTTTGTGACGTCCAAAAATCCGGGGTAGCCACATAGACCAACGAAATAATTAATTGGTTGGAAAAAGTTGATTTTTTAATGTCGTCGTTATTAATTTTAATAAATTTTCTGATGTTGACGTTCTTTTAATTAGAATCCAATATTTTCGGTCAGAGAGGAGATTTTCGGAGGAAGACGCCCGAACGCGGTAACGGTTATTTTGAAAGATTTATTTAATTAGCATTTTTAGGAGGAAAAATATTTCCAAAATATTTGATAAAAGTTTATGGTGGATTTAAGTCCAATTATTTTATGTCATTTTTCGGCTAAATTTAAGGAGCTTTTCTTGAGATTTTACGATTATTATTTTTACGAATAAATTAAGGCGCGCTTTTGAATTTCTTTAAATCATAGAACTTTTAAAAATTCTAACGCGTCTTTAGGTGTCATTAAATTGCTTTAAAAGTTATGTTAGCATTTTTATCCCAAATTTTTTAGTAACACTTTTAAAGTCTACATTATATTTTTAATAGAGGCAACCCTTCTCCATTTCCCCATACTTTATGTATAACTCAAACCAACTTCTTAGAGGTGACGGCTAGGGTATGATAGGAGAGACTAGCCAATTTTCTGGAAATTTTTGAGGTATTGCATCGCGTTCGAAGCGTCGTTTCTTGCCGAAGATCGCGTTTCCGACCATCCCTTACCGAGGCAAGTAAATTCCGATTTCTTTCTGCGTCGATGAGGTCCTATATTGCATGGAGTTTCTGTTCTTTCATGTTGTGCAAGTTGATCCATTCTTTGTTGCATCTTTGGGGATCGTATTACGTGCATGCAATCTTTTTTTGTTGGTGATCGGCTCATGAATTGAATGTGATCGAAATTTTCTGGATAGTGAAGATGTGTTCTTGTGCCGGTTTGTTAAAAACAAAAAGAGGGGTTATCTCTATGTGTGTCGATGAAGGCCGAGGCATGGAAGGTGCGCCAACGGGAAGAGCCGCGTGTGACCCATGGTCGATCGGAGGAGGTGCAGGGTTTCCAACCGTGTACCCAACTCTGTGCATGTGTGTCGCACGCAGCCGTGAGGTGATGGTGATCTCTGGTGCTCTCAATCCGATCCTTCCCATGGGTGGATGTGAGGGCACTGCCTCCACAGCGTGCCGAACCGGAGGCTGCCTTGAGGATGGCCGAGTCTGGGCGTGCGTGAGTCTTTTATTTTGAGCAAAAAAAAAGAGAAAAAAATTGCAGCGTGTGTGAGTCTTGCCATTGGTGTGTGTCGGTGTAGGCCATAGTTTTTGTTTCAAAACACAAAGAAAGAGGAAAATTTTTAGTGCTTGTTTCCTATGTTAAAGTCGTGGGTTTTAAAACAATTTTTATCTTATGAAGATTTAATGAGGGGAACTATTCCGGGGAAAATATTGGTTGACGAAAATTTATTTTTAAGGAAACTTGTTTTTGAGGAAGAAATGATTTGAGGCTTTAAATGATTTATGGCGAAGTTATGACTGATATTACGGGCATGTGGATCTCGACCGACAGGTCGGGATGCCCCGCCAAATTTTACGGGTGTGTGGATATCGACGGACGGGTCAAGATGCCCCGCCAACTTGACTTGTTACGCGTGTGAATGTCAGCCTTCCGGGTCGTGTATCCCGCCAAACTAATGGATTTATATAAGCTTATTTAAGCGACTTGAGTGATGACTGTAGGAAATTTCTGAGCCACACTTCGTAAAATAAATGGAGGGGGAAAAAGTATTTTTGAGGTTAAATTTTTTTTGTTGAGGTTAGGAAAATTCTTTTTTCCTTTCTCGAAGGATTTTCTATTTATTGGAATTTATTTGGAAAGTTGAGTATTTGATGATTATTTTATTTAAAATATTTTTATGCATGTGCGTGTATTATTTATTATTTGCTATCTCCGGAGTTTACTTGCTGGGCCTAGACAGTGCTGGTTGGCGAGAGCTTGGCCGGGGTGAGAGGGTGCTTATACATGGACACTTGTTTTCCGCAGTTTAAACATTCTTATAATTCGTTTATTTTTCAGTCTCTGAGGATAAAAATTCTCATGAGCATTATTTTGAATTTTTGACATTCCAAGTTTGATGTTAACAACAACGTCAGGTCAACTTTTTTTTAATTATTTAGTATTGGATTTTTTGACCCATGTAGTATTCTGAAATTTTAATTCGAAAAAAAACTGCATTTTGCACGTGAAAAGTTTGGGAGTTTCAACTTGATATCAGAGCAAGGTCCTGTAAGATATGCGCTCGCCTCCTGTCCGAGCTAGTTCTCGTTCGGCCGCACCACCAAGTCTATAAGTTTTAAATAAAAATGTTACGTTTGAGTTATTTACTTTCTTTTGAAGTTTAAAATGATATGTAAATGATCAAGTTTGAGTATTGATTGACATTTTTTAGGTTTAAAATTTTATGAGAATGTTTTATTTAAAATTACATGTTCTATTATATTAGTCATGTGGTGGAGTCAGGCTATTTGTTACAGATAATGTCTGGAAGAGGATGAGGGAGAAGAAGTTCCTGAGTCAAGGATGATGGCCTTGGCAGCAGCGCCCGGGTCCTAGTCGGGATGGCTCAGTTGTTAGAGCAGTTTGTATGGCAAGGCGATCGTGGAGGTGGACCACCAGCCGGTCGGGATCTTAACCATGAGGAGCCACAGGAGCGCTTCAGGCGTCAACGTCCCAAGGAATTTTCTGGCACTACCGATCCACTCGTGATGGACGGTTGGATCGAATATTTGGAGGTTATATTTGATTACTTGCAGATGGCAGACCGTGACCGACCTAGATGTGCCGTCTATATGCTGAGAGATGACGCCATGATCTGGTGGGAGGGAGACAAATTGACAGTCGACCTGGCAACTCTCACTTGGAAGTGATTCAAAAAGGTGTTTTATGATCAGTATTTGAAACGAACCAGACTCTAGAAATTTTTTAATTTTTTTTAAAACATGTGCGGAATAGTTAAACTTAAAGTGTGGCTCTTCCCTTTAAAAGTATTTCTAAATCATTTTTTAAATGAATACTTTAAGCATAAATAAGGAATATTTGAAATCGATAAAACATTCATACAGTATAAAAATCAAGTAAAGTCAACTTCGTCAAAATACTGAAAGTAAACGTGTTTAAAAACCAACATCCACTGTATCAACTCAAAATAACACTGCTGTCAAGGGGTACTGTTGCAACAGGCGCTCAGATGTCTTCACCGCCAGTCGGTGTAAACTCATCAGCAGGGTCATCACCTGCACCATTTAAACCTAGTGAACCTAGAGGCTCAGCATGCTCTATCGTATATCATAACAAGGTACATACTAATAATATCGCATGCAAACACATACTTATAATAAAATAACGTTAAAAACATGAATGCGTGCATGATATTAAAACATTGCTTCATACATTTCATATCATAACATATCATATAACCTATAAGGCATGACATGACGTAACATGAAAAACATATGAGTCGTATCCTGAAGTGTGACCATAGTCGATTGATCAATCTATAAACCAACGTACGCGGCGGTGTGGTTCACTCCGATATCACACGAGGATCCCTATATATCACACCTATATGTTGCCACTTCACCCCGATATCACACGAGGATCCATAGGCTGCCACTTCACCACGATATCACACGTGATTTCATAAGCTCATAAGTTGCCACTTCACCCCGATATCACACGAGGATCCATAAGCTGCCACTTCACCGTGATATCATACATGGATCCATAGGATCATCATACATCATCATAAGTCACAAATCATTCAATCCCTTGGGTTTTGCCTTTTAAAAGAACATGCCTTTAACATTCATAAAACATTCATGATGCATGCATTTTCATAAAATTATGCAAGTTTAAAATCTTAGCCCGTTAATGTATAATTCATCATTTCCTTTAAAATATTTTCATACATAACATACTACATATATAATTGATTATACATTTACTGGCTTCTACATTTTTTTCTACTTCGGTCGAGGATTGATTCCGGAGCCTGGCTCACCACTTCTAGACTAATCATCGCTCTATACTTAATAGATGAAACGAATGTTCACCCCTTTTTATATTTTTGCCTAATTAAATTAAATTATGACTTCTAAAAATCAAGGATAATTTTGAAATCAAAGTTTGACTTCTTAAAATCAATTTGGTCTTATTAAAATCGATTTTGACTTTTGAAATCAATTTACATAAATTTTGACCTCAAAAGCCGATTTTGACCAAATTAAATTCCAAAAATCGATTTTGACTCGATTAAAATTCCGAATGCCCCAATTTTGACTAAAACTTAAAAATTAAACATAAATTTAATTATTTTAAAAGGTTTGACTCAATTTGACACATCTGGCTATTTTCTTTAAAATTGGACCTTTGACTTAATAATTAAAATAACAGGTCCATAATTAAAATAACCTGGACCGATTTTTAAAACATTTGACACGAGACTCGAAGAACCGATCCGATCCAGTCGAACCGGCCAAAACCGGTTCACTTAAACCGAACCAATTCACCAAAATGAAAAAACTAAACCGAAACACACACCCGCACCAACGCCGCCGCGACCAGCCTCTGGTTTTCGCGTTCCTTCTCCCTACTTCGGCCACCATTGGTCAGAGCCCCACCGGCTGGACCACCCCCAGGTCCAGCCGGTCCTAACCTGATTAGCCATGGCCCCAACCGTGGTCGCACGAGAGAGCACGAGGCACGGAAGGGAGGCGCATCGCGCGGCACCGAAACACACAGCAGAAGGTGTTTCGCATGAAGCCGATGGTTCGACCACTTTCTCCACAATTTGGACCACTCCTAGCCCACCTAGAGACCCACATTCGACTGCCTAGCCATGAGCCGTGCCCCCTGGATCTCTCAAAATCCGAATAACATAAGCCAAAGTCGAGAAACATGCAAGGCAAAATACACGTGATGCATGATTCAATTATGGATGCATAGATCTGAAATAAAACATCAAGTTCATGCATAATTTCATTAAAACAGTGTAATATGGTTTAACTGGCGAGAAAAAGGATTGATATCAGATGCCTGGTTTGTAAAAAAGGTGAATCTGCGAGTTACCGACGTTGTAGACGCGAGATCGGGGCACCATCGGATTTGGATCAACAACCTTGATGATAATCTGGGTGTTCGATTTTTTGTGAGTTTGATAGGGAGGGGAGGACGGCTGGATGAAGTTCTAGGGGCTAGGTTTGTGTAAATTTTGTGTTTAAGAAAAATGAATGTGACTAATATGACCCCTATTGATTTAATTAAGAAAAGGGGAGAAAAATACAAGCTTGCACCTCTAATTAAATTAAAAAGGTGCTTAAAACTCATAATTGGGCTTTAATGGTTACATAATTTCGAAATATAGGCCTCCTCACATTTTAAAATACCTTAAAACTCAATAAGATAGTCCGTATAGGCGAAAAACGGGTTCCCCTCCAAAATAATTATAAAAACTCAAATTTTCAGAAATTGTTGTTTAAAATAAAATAATTTCATTCTTAAAACCCCATAACTTAAAAATCTCAAATTATTTTCATTCCGATCGGCCCTAATCTCGTCCACGCGTCCGTAACTCAAGCAGGCTGAAAAATAACACATGCATACCATGCAGCATAAAATCATAAATAATCATATAAAATGACATGTAATCATCTAAAAATATTTTTCCCTAGTCATGCACTCGTTTCTACGTAGCTAGAAAATTCTAGGCGTTACAACTCTCCCCCCTATAGAAATTTCGTCCCCGAAATTGAGTACGTACCGAATAACTCCGGGTAGCGCGTCCGCATATCGGCCTCAGTCTCCCAGGTAGCTTCATCCTTCGAGTGATTCTGCCACATGACCTTGACCATCGGAATACTCTGCGCTCTCAGCCTACGCTCCTCCCTAGATAGAACCTGTACGGATCGCTCCTCAAAAGATAGATCTGACGCCAACTGGAGCGTCTCAAATCCAACACATGAGAAGGATTCGGAACATACTTCCGCAGCATCGAGATATGGAAGACATTATGCACTGTCGATAAGCTGGATGGTAACGCTAATCGGTAAGCCAGAGTACCAACCATCTCCAGAATCTCGAACGGCCCAATAAACCTAGGGCTAAGCTTACCTCTCCGGCCAAAGCGCATCACGCCCTTCATGGGCGATATCCTCACAAACACATGATCTCCCACAGCTAGCTCCTGATCTCATCGTCTCTGATCTGCATATCTCTTCTGACGACTCTGGGCTGTCCTCATCCTATCTCGAATCCTCGTCACAATGTCCGCCGTCTGCTGTACTAACTCTGGCCCTGTAAGTACTCTCTCACCAACCTCGTCTTAGTGTACGGGAGATCTGCATCTCCTCCCATACAGCGCCTCGTACGGAGCCATCCCTATCGATGCCCAAAAGCTGTTGTTGTACGTGAACTCTACCAGCGGCAATCTCGAGTCCCACGTACCCTGAAAATCTATGACGCAAGCTCTCAGCAAATCCTCCAAAATCTGAATGACCCTCTCCGACTGTCCGTCTGTCTGCGGGTGAAATGCTGTACTAAACGACAATCTCGTCCCCAAGGCAGCATGTAAGCTCCTCCTGAACGCAGATGTGAATCTGGTGTCTCTGTTCGACACTATAGAGACGGGTATGCCATGCAGTCTGACCACCTATCGGATGTAAAGCTCTGCGTACTGTGTCAGGGTGAAAGTAGTCTTCACCGGTAAGAAATGCGCTGACTTTGTGAGTCTGTCCGCAATCATCCATATAGCTGTGAACCCTCTGGGACTCCTGGGGAAATCGACCACGAAATCCATCGTAATATGCTCCCACTTTCACTCAGGAATAGGAAGTGGCTGGTCGCTGATGCTCCGCCTTGACCCACTGACAAGTCAAGCGCTCAGAAACGAATCTCCCTATGTCCTTCTTCATCCCTGGCCACCAATACAAAGTCTGTAAATCTCTGTACATCTTCGTAGTAAAGCACATCACGCCCTTCATGGGCGATATCCTCACGAATACATGGTCCCCAACAGCTAACTCCAGATCTCATCGCCTCTGATCGACATAACTCTTCTGACGACTCTAGGCTGTCCTCATCCGATCCCGAATCCTCGTCACAATATCCGTTGTCTGCTGTACTAACTCCGGCCCAGTCAGCACTCTCTCTCCAACCTCATCCCAGTGCACGGGAGAACGACACCTCCTCCCGTACAGAGCCTCATACGGAGCCATCCCAATCAATGCATGAAAGTTGTTGTACGTGAACTCTACCAGCGACAACCTCGAGTCCCACGTACCCTGGAAATCAATCACACAGGCTCTCAGTAAATCCTACATAATTTGGATGACTCTCTCCGACTGCCCATCTGTCTGCGAGTGAAACGCCCTGCTGAACGCCAACCGAGTTCCCAAGAGGGCATGTAAGCTCCTCCAAAACGCAGACATGAATCTGGTGTCTCTGTCCGATGCTATAGAGATAGGTATGTCATGCATCCTGACAACCTTTCTGATATAAAGCTCTGTGTACTGCGTCAGGGTGAAAATAGTCTTCACCGATAAGAAATGCGCTGACATGGTGAGTCTGTCCACAATCACCCATATCGCCGTGTATCCCTGGGACTCCTGGGCAATCCAACCACAAAATCCATCATGATATGATCCCACTTCCACTCGGGAATCGGGAGTGGCTGCAATACCTACCGATCGCTGATGCTCTGCCTTGATCTTCTGACAGGTCAAGCACTCAGACACAAATCTCCCAATATCCTTCTTCATCCCCGGCCACCAGTACAGTGTCTGCAAATCTCTGTACATCTTCGTACTCCCTGGGTGGATGGAATACGTCGATGCATGCGCCTCTGTTAAGATCTCAGCTCTGAGTTGTCCAGTGCTCGGCACCCACATACGACCTCTGAACCGAACAATCCGGTCCTCAACTTTGTACAGACCTCGTCCTCTGGCCTCATCTCGCTGTCTCCATTGCTGTAACTGCTCATCGGAAGCCTGCCCGTCTCTAATCCGCTCTCGAAGAGTCGGCTGAACTGTGAGCGCTGCTAAACTCGGTGCACAGCCTCCTGAATAAAACTCTAGCCCAAGCCTCTCTATCTCAGCTTGTAGTGACCTCTCAACTGATAAACATGTCACTACTGCAGTCTTTCGGCTCAAAGTGTCTGCCACCACATTAGCTTTACCCGGATGGTAGCTAATGTCACAGTCTTAGTCCTTCACCAACTCTAACCATCTGCGCTGCCTCATATTCAACTCCTTCTAAGTGAGGAAGTACTTGAGGATGGTCGGTGAAGATTTGACACTTCTCGTCATACAAATAGTGAAGCGAACACTACTGCTGCAAGCTCCAGATCATGTGTCGGGTAGTTCTGCTCATAAGTTTCAGTTGCCTCGACGCATAAGCAATAACCTTACCCCCCTGCATCAGAACTGCACCCAAACCTCTCAGAGAAGCATCTGTATAAACCACAAACTTCTCGTGGTCCACTGACATAGCTAATACTGGTGCTGAAGTAAGGGCCTCCGTCAGCTGATCAAAGCTTCTCTGACACTCGGGACTCCATACATACTTTGCATTATTCTTGGTCAAGGCTGTCAAGGGCACCGAAATAAAAGAGAAGCCCTTGATAAACTTGCGATAATAACCCGCCAAGCCCAAGAAACTGCGAATCTCCGCTGTATTCCTTGGAATCCCCCAGTTCTGCACTGCCTCTACCTTCGACTGGTCCCAGAAATCCCATCCCTCGACACAATATGCCCTAAGAATTCCACCTGCTCCTCCAAGCTCCTCGAGTAGACCAAGATGTCATCGATGAAAACTATAATGAACTGGTCTAGATACTACCTGAATACCTGTTCATCAGATCCATGAAAATCGCTGGGGCATTCGTCAGGCCAAACGGCATCACCAAGAACTCGTAGTGGCCGTAGCATGTCCTAAAAGTAGTCTTGGACACGTCCTCCTCTCTAACCCTCAACTGATGGTAGCTAGATCTCAAATCAATCTTCGAAAATACCGAAGCTCCCTGCAACTGATCGAATAAATCCTCAATCCTCGAGAGTGGATACTTATTCTTCACTGTAACTTGGTTCAGCTCTCGGTAGTCAATGCACAATCTCATGCTGCCATCCTTCTTCTTCACAAACAACACTGGCGCGCCCCAAGGGGAAAATCTAGGGCGAATGAACCCCTTATCAAGCAACTCCTGATCTGCTCCTTAAGCTCCTTCATCTCTGTAGGAGCTAATCGATAAGGTGCCTTAGAATAGGCATTGTCCCTGGCATCAGCTCAATGTATACTAGAAACTCCTCATGATCCACCGACATAGCTAACACTGGTGCTGAAGTGAGGGCCTCCTTCAGCTTATCAAAGCTCCTCTGGCACTCGGGACTCCACACATACTTCGCATTCTTCTTGATCAGGGCTGTTAAAGGCATCGAAATCGAGGAGAAGCCCTTGATAAACTTACGATAGTAACCTGCCAAACCTAAGAAACTGCGAATCTCTGCTGCATTCCTCGGAATCCCCCAGTTTTGCACTGCCTCCACCTTCGATGGGTGAACAGAATTCCCATCTCTCGACATAATATGCCCCAAGAATGCCACCTGCTCAAGCCAAAACTCGCACTTGCGGAACTTGGCATACAATCTGTGTTCCCTCAAAGTCTGCAAAGATGTCTGCAAATGCTATCTATGCTCCTCCAAGCTCCTCGAATATACTAGAATGTCGTCTATGAAAATAATGATGAACTGGTCTAAATACTGTATGAATACCCTGTTCAACAGATCCATGAAAATCGTTGGGGAATTCGTCAGGCCAAACAGCATCACCAAGAACTCATAGTGGCCGTAACGTGTCCGAAAAGCAGTCTTGGACACGTCCTCTCTAAGCCTCAACTGATGGTATCCAGACCTCAAATCAATCTTTGAGAACACCGAAGCTCCCTGCAACTGATCAAACAAGTCCTCTATCCTCGGGAGTGGATACTTATTCTTCACTGTGACTTTGTTCAGCTCCCGATATTCAATACACAATCTCATGCTACCACTCTCCACAAACAAAATTGGCGCGCCCCATGGAGAAAAACTAGGGCGTATGAATCCCTTGTCGAGCAACTCCTGAATCTGCTCCTTCAGCTCCTTCATATCGGTAGGAGCCAAGCGATACGATGCCTTAGAGATAGGCACTGTACATGGCATCAGCTCGATAGAAAACTCCACCTCTCGCTCTGGTGGAACTCCCGCTACATCATCAGGGAAGACATCTGCAAAATCTCTGACTACCTCCACATCAGAGCTGTTAGCCAAGGTGCAACTTTATTTCCTTATAATATGACAGCGCAGAATGCACCTATTATGTGCGTTAGGGTTGGGTTGTTAGACCCATGAGTCCGGGGAGGTGCGTGTCTAACTGCTGGTGCTCTCTCGTTTCCCTTAGAGATAAGTCTTACCCTTTCCCCTACGGCCGGCCCTATCCCCATCAGAGATAGTATTACCCGTTAAGATCTGGCATCACACTTTTACAGCCCACATGGACAACCAGATCAAGCGGCGCAACATCAGCAGCTTGACGTACGAGAACTTCCCAGGAGATCATCCATCCCAGTACTGTTCTCACTCATGCACGGAAAACTCCACCTCTCGCTCCGGTGGAACTCCACTACGTCATCAGGAAAGACGTCTGCATAATCTCTAACTACCTCCACATCATATAGAGAAGGGCCTGCTAAACCTCCAGAAGCGGTAACGCTGGCTAAGAATGCCTGAAATCCGTGCTCAACTAGATTTCTGGCCTGAAGGAAAGATATAAATCTGGGCTTCCGCGGCCTCAAATAAGAAGGCCTCCTGCCCTGGCGGTCTGATCGACACTGCCCTCCGCTGAAAATCAATCACTGCCCCAAAATACGTCATGCAATCCATGCCTAGGATGAGGTCGAATCCAGTCATCGGCAATACGACCAATCTGAGTGATCCTGAAATGTCATCGTCAGACCCTGCACGACGCTGGTCGTCGTCAACTCCTCTCCTGACGGAATCGTCACGACGAGATCTACCCCCATGCTCTCCGGAATAATACACATCATCTGTGTGAATGCACTCGAAATAAACGAGTGGGTCGCCCCTGAGTCTAGCAAAGCAAGGGTAGTGACACCAAGCACCGGAATCTTGCCTGAAACAGAAACGTCACACAGGTATGCGTTACGGTCATACTAAATCCCAAAAATAGTTTAGATACCTAAAACAGTTCTAAGTTCGCTAGTCCTATCCGTCAAAGTTCCCAAAACAAGTCCTAGGAGTCTAACAATTCTCACGTATGTTTCTTAGCAACTAAGGCAACAAGTTCCCTAGCAGTGCTCTATCTAGCATGCAATTCTCAAACACCAAGATAGCACATAACAAGGTAAGGAAATCTAAAACGGAATACATGTAAGTAAAGTCGTGTCGGGGTCCGCAACCTCTGCTTGCATCACGAAAACATGACCAGTAGACTGCACCCTCTGTGGGCAATCCATAGCGACATGCCCTGGCTCCTTGCAGTGGAAACATCGGCCTGAACCCGCCAAGCACTGCCCTAGATGACTTTTCTGGCACATCGGAAATACTCCAGGTCTAGGGTCAGTAGCCCCCTGCTGCTGTGGTCTCGGCTGACCCTGTGGCCTCTGTTGGCCCTGAGGCCTCTGCTGGCCCTGAGGCCTCTGCTGGCCCTAAGGCCTCTGCTGCTGCTGGCCCTGCTGAGATGGGCCCTTAGAAGGCCCCTGAAAAGGTCTCTTCGCTGCTGGCTGCGAAGACTGGCCCCTGGCGGGCTGCTTCATTAGACGCTTCCTCTGGTAATCCTCTCTCATATACTTCCGGCCTCTCTCAAACCGGTAAGCCCTATTCACTGCCGCCATATAAGTCTCCACGTCCGTTATGTTGACATCGTGGCGGATGTCCGGTCGCAGTCCATCAGTAAACTGCCGCAGCTTCTCGCTCTCCATCGAGATGGGCCCTTAGAAGGCCCCTGAAAAGGTCTCTTCGCTGCTGGCTGCGAAGACTGGCCCCTGGCGGGCTGCTTCATTAGACGCTTCCTCTGGTAATCCTCTCTCATATACTTCCGGCCTCTCTCAAACCGGTAAGCCCTGTTCACTTCCGCCATATAAGTCTCCACGTCCGTTATGTTGACATCGTGGCGGATGTCCGGTCGCAGTCCATCAGTAAACTGCCGCAGCTTCTCGCTCTCCATCGTAGCAATCGAGGGCACAAAGGTACACCCCTGGTCAAACTGCCTCACATACTCAGCAACCGACTTATCTCCCTGGCGGAGACTCATAAACTCCCGAATCAGCTGGCTCCGGGCATCTACATGAAAATACTTCCCAAAGAAGACCTTTTTGAATTCCTCCCACGTCAGGCTCTCCAGAAATAGTCCAACCATTGCGCCCTTCCACCACAGAGCGGCATCTCCCTTCGGCATGAAAATAGCACAACAGACCTTGTCGGCGTCCGCTAGTCCCATGTAATCATAGATAGTCTCCATGGATCGGATCTACTCCTCAGCAACCAGTGGATCGGTGGTACCAGCAAACTCCTTAGGTCCCTGCTTGCGGAACCTCTCAGCAACGTCCTCCTCATGCGACTTCCCGGGTCGCTCTGACTGACGCTCCAACAGCCTGGTAATCCCAGTTAGCATGTCCACGCTAGCTCTCTCATACGGAGTCAACTGAGGTGGTGGGGGAGGAGGAGGAGGTGTAGCATCATCCTGTTGGTTCCTGTCACGTCGGGGAGGCATTGTTCTGGCACACCAAAACCTTATCACATAAATCTAAGTGCATGACTAAGCGTATATTTTTAAAACTCTAAGGCCAAAAGCTCATACATAACTAAAACACATGCAACATGCGATCATATGTTGGGATCCGGATCACGCCTCCCGGCGGGGCAGCGAAAGAACGAAAAACATGTGCCGGGAGACGATCAATACGATAAAAACAATCAACAAACTATGACATTCATAGGGTGTTTTGTAGAATACCTTGCTGGCAACTCGTGCCTGGCTCCGACCGGTTCGTAAAGAAAACGGCACTTCGCGGTAGACTGCGGTAGATAACGCCAATTAGGTCCACGATCGAATACGAGACTCCTTCGTCAGCCTGCACTAGAAGGCCTGACGAGATCTGCGGATGTATTCTCCTCATCGAATTGGCCGGAACGAATTTCCGGCGAAGAGGGCGGCGGCGACGGCGTGGGGCGACGGCCGGCGGCGGCTATTTGAGAGGAGGGAGGCGGCGGCTACTCAAGTCTAGGGTTAGGGTTTAATGAATGTGTTAAGTTGTTAATGAAGTCTCCTAAGTCTACTTAAGTAGACAAGTAATAGAATTGGACCGGCCCAACGGGCCCGGGTCCAACGGGCCCGGGTCCAACGGAGGAACATTCGGTTCATCCCTATCACCGTGACTTCATCGTAACTCCGATCGCCGATCAGATCGGACCGATCGACTCAGTTTCCAAAACTGAACACTATGATCTGAAAAACCATTTTTCAGAACCCCAGTGCAAAATGACCGTTTTGCCCCT
>KV008798.1:25828-48182 GCA_001598015.1 Dorcoceras hygrometricum
GAGCCACAATGGTTGTGGGCCCACGGCTAGCTGTATCCCTGAACCATTGAGGGTCACACAAGTACTGGATTCGAAATTCCCACACGGATACTCAGCTCAATGTGTTGAGCACGAGAAGAGGATTTCGGGAAGTATGACTTCCTAAAGGTCAACAGGGGTCAAACCGGGATTTGACTCTGTTGAGGGGCAAAACGGTCATTTTGCTATTTAGGGTTTGATGATCTGAAAAATTGTTTTTCACATCATAACATTCAGTTTTGGAAACTGAGTCGATCGGTCCGATCTGATCGGCGATCGGAGTTACGATGAAGTCACAGCGATAGATATCGTCATTTGGACCCGGGCCCGTTGGACCGGCCCATGTCCAACTTGAAGTCTATTTAATTAAGACTAAGTGACTTAATCAAACACAACAAGATTATAACCCTAAACCTAAAATCAGCCGCCACCCTCCCACTCCTCTCTCCGCCGGGCGCCGCCGCCCGCCGCCGCCAACTTCGCCGGAATTTGTTCCGGCCTAGTTTTTCAAGGAGAATCCGATCGTGCTGATCTCGTCAGGACTTCTAGTGCAGTCTGACGAAGGAGTCTCGGATCTGGTCGTGGACCGGATTGACGTAACTACCGCAATCAACCGAGAAGCGCCGGGTTCTTGAAACACCGGTTGGAGCCAGGCACAAGTGCCAGAGAGTTAACTCGTTGAAACACCCTATGTATGTGGATACATATAATTGATTTGTTCTTCGTATTGATCGCATCCCGGTCAAATTTTATTGTTCTTCCGCTGCCTGCCGGGGTGCGGATCCGGATCCCTAACAAGTATATCCTATTTGAATACTCAGCATGACACGTGGAACTCGAATTGAACACGTTGGAAATGCTGCAGAAACACAGAGGTCGTTGCCTATAAATAAGAGTGACTTCGAAATATTGAGAACATCTTGATTACAGATATCAATTGTGATTCTGCGAATATCTCAGGAAGTGAGGAACAGAGCGTAAGAACACTGCCGGGCGTATTTTGAAAACAGAGGAACGAAGGTATAATTTGACAGAAGAGTCAGGGATTAGATTACTCGAGAATGATATTTCTTGAGTTATCCCGCTGAAATCACATACATATTTGATTACTGTTCTTGATTTAGAACTGTTCTTGATTTAGAACTTGAGTTATGTGTGTGTCAATCCATTTGAAAACAGAGGAACGAAGGTATAATTTGACAGAAGAGTCAGGGATTAGATTACTCGAGAATGATATTTCTTGAGTTATCCCGCTGAAATCACATACATATTTGATTACTGTTCTTGATTTAGAACTGTTCTTGATTTAGAACTTGAGTTATGTGTGTGTCAATCCATCACAGGTAGTGGATCTTTTATATTTGCATGACATTGCATATTGAAGAGAATTGAATTGATTCTAATGCCCAGGACTGAGTTGGCCTGATTTTCGAAGCCGGAGATGGTTTCGATAGATGAATATTCATGTCAAGATCGGATACGAATCTTGATGGCATCGAATTGAAATGGAATCAATTCTGAGATCGAAGAAGAGAAACAGAAGCATTTCATTGCATTGCATTTTATTACAGTTGATACACTGTTATTTGCTTTATTGATATTATGTATACCTGC
The DNA here is from genome assembly GCA_001598015.1 of Dorcoceras hygrometricum. Classification (NCBI taxonomy): domain Eukaryota; kingdom Viridiplantae; phylum Streptophyta; class Magnoliopsida; order Lamiales; family Gesneriaceae; genus Dorcoceras; species Dorcoceras hygrometricum. Next base: position 27,461 of record KV008798.1, read on the forward strand.
TGATTATACTGAGATGATTCTCACCAGAGTTATCCGGCTGTTGTTTTGTTTTGTATGTGTGCATGACAACAGGAAGAAGAAACTAGTGGGAGTAAACATGGGTAGCGAAAGATAACTACTTAGAAGAAGGGCCAGCAGCAAGAAGATTTGACACCAGCTGAGAGACCTTGTTTTGCGTAGTTAATCTTAGGTTGTTAGAATCTGATGTTGTACCTAGGGATCAAACTTGTACTTGTGAATTTAAGTTGTAATAACCTGGTACAATAGTGTTACTATGAATGAATGAATGGCTTTTGCGATACAAATAGACATTTTAGTCTTTAGCCTTCTGCTGTGTAAAAACAAAACATACGAACCAGATTAAATTTAATTAAACTTGTTTAGTTTACATTAATAAACTGATCGAGATTAGAGACGTAATTGTGAGTTGAGAGCCTCACACAAGGTGTCATATCCTCCTCCATGTTTCCATTTGTAGGATTTTGAACAATACTTGCTAATTGCTTGAAGATCACCAGAGGGAAGTGTCACCTTATCAAAATGTTTGATGAAGATGTCGGATTTTGACCTCCCACCCATCGATACTGTAGGCGCCGATGGTATCGATGTGCTACCTTGAGTGCCTTGACTTTGTTGACGTGTTGGTTGGACTTCAACTTCTTGTTCAGTATTTTCATTGTCGTCGAATAGGAAATCAAGATCTTGGATGTTTAATGGAGAAACATCAGTCGTAGGGGGAACAACAAATTTTCCTTACGACCACCACGACGATTTGATTCCGTCATTTGTAATGTAGTAGTTGATAGATTACAAAAAGAAAAAATTAGGGATTTAAGAGAGTTTAAAATTACGAGATAAGAATATGAGATAGAAAGATAAAAGATTGAGAGATAGAAGATTGAGATATAGAAGAAGATTGAGAGAAGTTGGTGTGGAATGAAATGAAGGGAGTTGGGGTATTTATAGGCAAGTTTTTTTTTTTATTTTCCAACGGTCGACCCGACAGGCTGGGCCCGCCGGGTCGACCGTTGTGTGTATTTTTATATTTTTTTTATTGTTAACGGTCGGCCCGCCTGTTCCGACCAAGCCCGGACCGTCGGGTCGAACGTTGTTTTCAATTTTTTTTTATATAGTTCACTCGACCAGTCGGGCCGGTTCCGGGTTCGACCCGGCGGTTCGACCGGTCGGACATAGGGCAACCCGAAACCGGCCCGTATCTACACGGTTACGGGCCGGTTTCGGGTCATAAACCATTGACCCGGTTAACCGGCCCGTTGACCCCGGACCAGTTCCGGGTCGGGTCACGGGCTAACCCGGCCCGTGGCCACCTCTAGACAGGCCTTTGTGGTTGGCACCTGAAGCTGCCATTAAAACTGTACCAAAAAGTATTATTACTTTTTAATGATGATACCCAATAAGAGTATCTATTAGACTATTACTGGTTTTCGTGCACAAATTAGACCCTACGAAGACAGGTAATAAGAAGTATGTTGTGACAACTATATATGACAACAAATTTGTGACAGAATCTTGTCATAATGAAATGACGACGGAAATGTGACTAATTCGTCCTTAAAAAAGAACTAAAGTTCGTTAAATTTTAAAGTAACAATGAAAATTAGCATGATTAAGGTGATTGTTCGAAATGCTCACTATCTAGAATAATTGTGAGCATGAAAAGGTTGTTGACCTGGAATAATTGTGAGCATGAAAGATACGAGTCCCGTGGATGCTATCCTTGAAACTAAGATCACAAAGACAGGTAAACAATTGTCCTTGCACAATCTCATAAGCTGAGATGGTGCGAAGAATATATCAATACTTATTATCTTAATAAAGTTATATAACGCCAATAGATTCTGATGCCCCCCATAAGCACCTCGGGACCCGAGGACCGAGCACTGCAGCATCAACCCTACCTACGTCAGTAGAGGCGAGAGCAACCAAGAAGCACTCGCGGAGCTCGGGATTCTCGATCGAGGCCTGGCCCCAAGCTCGGGAATTGCCCGAGCACCTGCGTTCCCGAGGACCGAGCACCTGCGTTATGGAGAGGGGTTTATAACCTGAGGAAACGATCTCAGCTCGGGTTATCGCCCGAGGACCCCGACCCGACGTGCTGGAGAATCCTCCCTGGATACTTCTTTCCTTCTTTAGAAGATCTGGATACGATACTTGTTTCCTTCTTTAGAGAATCCGAGGACGATACGACTTTCCTTGTTTACGTAACAAGATCCCCGAAGATCACGGAGTATCTCGCCCACCCGAGATTTCCGCCGAGGTATTCTCCTCCTCACCGACTTAGCCCCTCTATAAATACCATCAGGTTTGCTCTTTTCTATTCATTCACTCCTTATTGCACACTCTCGCACACAGCTTATATTGCTCTCGTTTGCTCTCGCGCGCACTGCCTGACTTAAGCATCGGAGGGGCTTCGCCGGACACACTTCCGACGCCCTCTAACGAGTGTTTTGTGGTTGCAGACATTCAGACGTACTCTCCAGTTCCCGACGCCTGACGTGTCCGAACTCTTTGAAGTGGTGATAGCTCTCGGCTGAGGTTAATTTGGCTACATCAGATTCAAATCTATACTTGGTTATTAACAATGATGAAACCTTATCACATTTGAAATATTCATGTATAATTTATGTCTAGTGTATATCACAAAAACCAGCAAGAAACGTATAATATTTGTATGAGATATCCAATGATGAGATATTGATGTAAGATGCACATGCGATACAACGGACCCTAAAAATACAAGTAGATGAATGTGTACTTCTCCATTCTCAACGGGATTTGACTACATATACAGCCTTAAATGATGTCGTGAAAGAGACAGAATTGTAGAAGATATCTCGTATTAGTTAAGCTAATATATGTTAATAATGACCAATCAACAATTGGAAGGGGACAAACCTATAAGTACAATGGTAAGTCATGACTATGTTATAGTAGACTTAACATCATTAGACAGTTGATCTCTATCAAAATTATTAAAGATAACTTGATGGCTTCATGGACAAAGATTGAGAAAAAAATTTATATAATAGAAATCAAGAGAATTACACTAAAAAACTACAAAGAAGATGGTCTTAGCGGTAACCCAACCTTGCTAATCGGAGATCCCAATATCTTCTTCCAATGAGATAGCTAAGTTATGATAGTTATTGCAACAACACTTGAGAGAAAATTTAAAACAAAGTAGTCATTTTCCTCATGGTGGAACCGGCGCAGACCCCATCTCACAGGACTACTCATACCCCTGGAAGTATGGTAAAATGTACCCCCAGGGATTCGAACTCGGGTCACCAGGCTTAACTACCCAAAGTTTTCACCTCTCCGGTACCAATTGAGCTACGTGCCATCCCTTTTGGGCCCTCGACCCGGTTCGAATCCGACAGGTCGTCACTCCCTCATGGTGGGACCGACGCAGACCCTTGCTCACAGGACTACACATACCCCTGGAAGTATGGTTAAACTGCCTTCCCAGGAATTTGAACTCGGATCAACAGGCTTAACTTACCAAAACTCACCTCCGTGGTACCAATTGAGCTTGGATTCCTAGGATAAAAACATGCTTCTGTCACACATAGTAAGGTTATGTTTAAAAATTTTAATGATTCCTATACTTGCAAAAGTGGGTGTGCTTGATACTTGTTATGAGACATATGCAAATCTAAAAGTGTGCCACTTCAATGAACACTTATTAGTTCTTGTAATTCATCATATTAATATTATGCAAGTGTAAAGACATTAGCATTTACTTTTAGTATTTGGTCATGATTCATAATATTCCTCGTCGATGATCAGATATCACTGATCTTACGAGTTTAAATAGCTCGTTAATATGATATGAATTCAAACTTTGAAACCCATTGAACCTAAAATGACAGATTCTTATTTTTGGTATGTGTTGCCCCTTTGCACTGTTTTTAGCTGTCGTATACTTATAATACTCAAATGCTCATAAACTCTTCTACAAGCTCAGTATTTGATCATACTCTTTATTTCTCAAAATTCAACTCATGAATTTTATTATCACAACGAGAACAAGAAATACAGTACTTGTGTCGTGCTCAATGGTAGGGATACAATTATTTGTGGGTTCACAATACTATGCTTATTCTGGACAATAGATATCCCTTATTCAGGCTTACCCCATTAGGCCCATTCTACGTATCAACGATTTGATTTTAAGAATGTCAGAATTCATTTCTGATTGGACCTACCGAATCATGGTAAGAGCCTCTAGTAGCATTGTCCTATGATTCCCTAGCTATCACTGATAGTGCCTTCAAGAACCAATCAATAATGATTAGCGTATAGTATGGTACCTTTATCGCAAGTATACTGATCCAATAAAATAACATTGGTCAAAGGTTGCTGATTATTAGATAGCTCTGTAAAATATTTTGGACATCAAATAGTAGCATCGCATCGATAACTAGTGAAACTATTGTCATTAAAGCATATATCAGTTTTGGCAAAATACCGTGTGCATTATTATCTCATGAGATTCAGTATCATACTCACACACTAAGGCGAGTGGAGAAGGCCACAATTGTCACTCCCCGAGAACGGGCCTGGACATGAACATCGGCGATATTTAATAATTATTCATTACAAAACATCAAGCCTCGTAGTGAAGCTCAAAACCAGTCTATTACATAATCAAATTGATTTTACAACTTGAATAACAGAAATGCGGAAGAGAAAGAACAAGAATTAAATAAGTCTTCACCAGTCCTAAAACATGTCTTGTTCATCTTCTTCAATCTGTTCTTCATTCTTATCTGGGTGGAAAAATAAGGGCTAAGTGTTTGGGAAAACACTCAGCAAGTGGGGGAACCATTCGAGTATATCAAAAATATACATATATATGCAACTGAACTGAACTTGGAAACATTTCAAAACATTGAGCAGAGCAGAGAACAAGTAGCACTGATATTCCTCGACTTTCATGGTTTACTGATCAGTCCCTAATTTTTACTCCTCTAAGGGGACGAGTAATCACATAGTGATTCAGAGTGCAGAATTCTGAGTACTACTTATCGGTCCCTAATTTTTACTCCTTTAAGAGGATGAGGCCTTAATCATATCATATTATTCAGAGTGCAGAATTTTGTATTCACATATCAGTTCGATTCATATCAGCACTAAGACAGAGCAAAGATTACTGGCATGCATAACATGAATCATAACACAAATTTGACATGAAACAAGTGTTAGAATGATAATTTCAGAACAGAATATAGCATGAACAATCATATAGTTTACAATGAATACATAACAAAAGCCCACTTACTTGATTACTGCTCAAAATATGAGAAATATGGTTATCATCCTTGATTCAGTATCTGGTTGCTACTCGAAGTGGATCATGAATAGAGCTTTTCAGAAGTTGCATAATTATGAAAATTATCGATATTTCATAAGCATTTTTGGTATACAGAACTGTCGGATTAAGCCCAAATTTGTTGGCCTGTTCACAAAAGGAAAAAAAATTGTGAATGGAAAAGATCGAATTTTAAGCCATTTGAATCCATATCGGAACGATGAATAGAAGCTATAGTTTTGTCGTATATAATCGGTACAGTAGTATTGAAAAGGTATTTTGGGAAAATCTAACCTTTGTATTAGGATAAAATTTGAACAGAATATACGAAACATAATGATATAACTTTTGAACGGTCAAGATCTTCTTTCGAGGAAAGTTGTAACCGTTTCTAAGTGATGGACAAGAGCTACAGATTTCTCGTATGGAATCTGTACAGAATTAGTGCAAAGGCGTTTTACAAAACTCTAACTGTTGGATTAGAATGAAATCTGGAAACCATATGCAAGACATAACGAAGAAAAATCTGAACGGTGGAGATCTGATATTGTGGTCATTCGAAATCAGTTTAGGATGAGAAACATAAGCTGCAGTTTCCTCACATGTTATCTGTGCAGCATTATTGCGAATTTGATTTACGGAAATATAACAGTTGGATTAGAATAAAATTTTTACCCGAGCAAATTATGGACGATGGAGATTGGATTCTAAGAACTGGAGAAGTGGAAATAGGTTCCGGATAGTAGGTCTTCAGATTGATGCTGGAATACTCAAAACATCAACCTCTTGTTTTTGAAATGGGACTACCTCTTGAACGATTTTGACAGGATTTCTTGATGTTTATATAGTGAATTTTTTCATCTTTGAAGTGTGTTAATAGGGAGTTGGAATTTGAAGGGTCACCTTTTTATGATTATTAATTACCATTTTGTGGTCATAATTAGGAATTATTAGACTAAATAATGCCTACTTATGGTCTGACTTAAATTTTAAAATTATATATCTTGATTATTATGGAGAATAAAAAAATATATGATAAAATAAGAATTAACTGAATGGCATGTTGGAAATTTCAGGTTCTCACAACAATGCACTGGCTTCTATATATTTCGTAGATATACCCAATCTCACCGTATGATGGTTCTCATGGAGCCGGTGAATGAGTTCAAGTATAATACTAGCTGAGTTACCGGCTGAATGTGTCTCAGTCTAATCTGATTTCTTAAGCTATAAAAATATGTGCGAAAAACCCTTGATTTAATCAGTGAAAAAATAAAGTGCTGAATTCAATTGCTGATTAAGCTAATTTGGAGCAACACTTCTACGTCTGCTCTTCTTCCTAAACTGGGAGACTTGAACAAGAAGACTTTGTCAGTCAAATCATGCCTAAGCTTACTTCCTAGTAATCCTCACTGATAATAGAGCATACTCTATTATCTTATAAATAAATTTAACTAAGTAAGCTTTCTTCCTAATCTGATTCCACATAACCGAATGAATACTCAAAGTTTTATAAAGATTTAAAGCCTAAAGCATTTCAGAAAAGTAATTGTTTAAAGAACAAATGATAGTAAAGATTGACAAAAGGTTCTTCTCTTCACTTTGCTTGTGTTATTTGTAGATTTGGATTACAATGACAATAAATATGTTAAGCTCATTCCTTAATCCTCGTGCATTAATTAACGTGCATTTAATACTCTCTACAAGTTTTATACTTATCCATTAAATACTCGTTCTTTTTGCTTTAAAAGACATTCCAAGTGTTTCAAAGAGTTTTTAAGCAGGATTAAATATGTTATGAGTAGAAAACGAAAATATATAATTTTAAAAAACTTGCAACTAATTTCAATTTTCTTATTTAAAAGAAATTAGAGTGAGTGTCTTAGCTGACATAACTGAGAATCCAAATCAATGAAATCTAATGTATTTTGTGCGAACGAAACAATTTATCATTCATACTAACAAGAAACATATTCGATTTCATTACCACACATTCCCTTCCGAAGGCTACTGATATATTGTCCTTTTTCCAAGTATTTTACCTATATAAACACCTTCTTCCCTCTTCAGTATACAACCAAATCTCTCTTCAATTCCCTGTAAAATCATACACAGCATCCTCCACGGGCTGTGAAAGCTAAAAATCAGTACTAAAATGGCAAAAATGCTCTCCTTCATCGTGTTCTTTCTCTTCCTTCACGGAATTCTTGGTACTAGTTCTCATCCTTATGTTTCATGATATGTCTCCCATTTACAACAACATCGCGACATTGAGTATGATGAATATAACTGAATTGTCTATAAATATGTGTCTGCAGGGGAACTAGTTTGCGAAGAACTGCTGGTTGGAGAGTGCTCATTCTCAGTCGCCTCCTCAGGCTACCGATGCTTGCTCGAGACATTCGAGTCAACTGATGGAGCTGTTTCATACCAATGCAAGACATCGCGAGTGACGGCGAATAGAATGGATGAGCACATAGAGAGCGACGAGTGCGTGAGCGCGTGTGGAGTGGACAAGTCCTCTGCTGGTATCTCATCTGATGCTCTCCTGGATACTCATTTCACAACTCAGCTATGCTCCCCACAGTGTTACCAGAACTGCCCCAATATTGTTGATCTGTACTACAACTTGGCTTTAGCAGAAGGTGACGGTTACTTTTATTTTTCGATTTTATTTGAAATCCTTTATTCATCTCAATCCAAGATCCTAAGAACTGGTATATTCGACGAGAGAAAATTTCAAACTGAAGCTTCAATCGAGAATTTACTATAGAAACTAGTTTATTATTAAAAGATTATACCATTAATGCATACAACAACTGTGAAATTATATGTATTCATAAATTTTGGTTCATCACTAACATGCATTACTTTTATTTTTCTTGATCAACAGGAGTATTTTTACCAGATTTATGCAAGGCCCAGCGGTTAAATGCGCGGCGTTCGATGTTCCAACTTCTGAGCTCCGGCGCAGCGGCAGCCGCATCTGGTCCCATTTCTTCAGCCTCAGCTCCATCTCCATCTTCTGTCGACTGTGCACCGCCTCCGATGTGATCTTAAGATTTCAGGATTCTTAGTTAACATATATATGTGTGTGTATACTTGTTAATTCTTCTGTACGTATCATTGTACCGTCTATATAATTTATATGTAGTATATCAAAGGAGATGTTTGTAAAGATAAACATATTTTATGATGATATGTTCTCATTAAATATACTCTCTTGCTTCATGAGAAAGGGGACTCTCGAGCAGACCAATAATGGTTTGCAGACACAGAAGAAAATTTTAAAATAAAGGATAGGATACTAGAGCCGTCGGCTAGCTCGCCATGCTTAAAAAAATTAATAAAAAAATGTAAACCTAATAATATTAAGGGATAATTTCGGATAAATCTCTCTGTCCACGATTGCATCGTCCCCATGGGAAATTTACTTACAATATGGCTTTAGCAGAAAGTGAGAGAGTTATTATTTTTATTTCAAACTTTTATTTGCTTTCAGACACCACATTAATTTAATTCAACCATTTATCTATGGCTATCCAAGATTTCTTGTTTAGAATCCAAATGACAACCACCTTCATAGGTACATTAGACGAGAGAAAATTTGAAATCTAAGCATCAGTAGTGAATTTGTAATATAAACTTAAGTACTACTCCGTAGTCCATAATATCATAATGTTGTGAACTATATTAATATATATACAACGTACTTTGAAATTATATATATTAATAGATTTTGGTTCATCATTAACATTACTTCTATTTTTCTTGATCAACAGGAGTATTTTTACCAGATATATGCAAGGTTCAATGGCTAAATGCCTGGCGTTGAGGTTCAAAATGGTAGCTCTACGTGTTACTATCTTTATTCCATTAAGTCATGTAGAAGTGTGAATGCATTAACTATTATTATTTTTTTCACATACTTCGTAGTTTATTCGGAACAATATGGAATTCTCCTCTTGCCTCTTCTCACAAAGGGAGTGTAGTCATGTCTAGAAGACTAGAATGAAGAGTGCAAGTGTAACTTATGTTCCTCATCTCTGCTTCATTGCAGCAGTTCGAATATTCAAGTGGAAAGTTGTTCTTTCGCCAGGGCAGAAATTTTGGGCCGACTTTATGTGATAGTTCGTTCATTCAGCCCATAATTTTGAAATTGCCCAAATGTGTTCTAAACCATTCTTACATTTAACTAATTTTAAATCGACCGAAGAATATAATGAATTGTTAAATAAATCCGAATAAGGTAGAAGACCCACATAAATATATGAATTCTACCGTTAATGCAGATCCATGAAGACTATTCTACAATAACAAAAAAATTTGAAGCAAATGTACGAGTCACTCAAGAGTCCAAATTAATCATGATCAGCTTGTGTTGAATGATACCAATTTTAACACTTGAATGAAATCCATTACTTCAGTTTGACAAGTTAACTAATGATGTATAAAATGCCATCATTCCCTTTGGTTGTTGAAAATATTAAAAAATAGAACCTAATTTTTCAAAATCAATTTTTTTTCCCGCAATCCACACCTTCAGATTTGGAAGAAAGATACATAGATATATGGATACGATTATGCGTCAAACATGGAACCATGCATGGTATCCACTAAGTAATTTCAATTGCGCTCCATATTTTAGAATGTCACAGGCCTCAAAAACACAGGCCTAAAAAACCAGGAACCTGCTTACGAATCCTAGTAATATATACCATATCAGTTAGCAAAGTAGTAATAGAATTGCTAGAGTGGGAAGAACAAAGCGGTGTAGAAAAGTTGGTTCCAAGAATCAGGCAATCCAGGAAGACACCAATGGTCACAGTCAGCAAGAGAAGGTTCACCACTGGACCGTTGCTCGGGGGTCAACTCTCCGCTATAAACAGATGGGTGAGCATCCTTCCTCATATATGACATCATTGTTATGTCAAGCAAGAAGGGAGGTCTGTTCATAGAAGCCAGTACTTCATCTGTTACTTTCATTTGATCAAGGTATGCTTCAGAATAGGACCTGTCACTGTTTGTCATCGGCATCGTTTCCCCATAGCAATTTCTGGGTTGTGACATTGTTCCTGAATTCCACTCCTTAGAGCTGTGAAATCAGAATTTCATTCATGATGTTAGGAAATATATATAAGATTTCATACAGTGGATAAACATATATGCAAGAGCGCTAGCAGAAGTACAAGTGGTATTGATGCTATAGCAAGTATGTTAAACCAATTATTTTATGAATGCTACACAGTTTTCTTAAAATAGCAATGTACGAGTAAGATTACTTGGCTACACAGATATTTTAAATGAAACAATTACTTTTACAGTTATGTAATCATGTTTCATGAATGAAATTAGAAAATAAAATATCCTTTAAATTTATAATTATAGATAAGAATGCTGAAGAATTTTAGTAATTTTGAAATGTTTAGAAATTGAGAATATGAAATTAATTAGTCATTTTGGTAAAAGATTTACTCAATAATGTTTTATGGCCTCTTTACAAAATGAAATAGAAGATACTTTTTTTTGTCTTGCTTAAATGACTGTGTAAATTGTAATTACTCCGAAAATTCGATATTTTGTAATATAGTACGGACATACAGATAGCTTATGCCAACGTTCTAAACAGTAAATACGCACAAGAAAATGTGACAACATTTGAAACACGATATCTATATTGCCCAACTACTGACAAACTTGAATGGCAAGCAACTTAAGTACCAGTAAAAGAGGACAAAACATGGTTTTATAAAGAAGCAACGTACTAGTAATGTGAGGGTGAAATGCCTTGAAAGAACACTCTGGTCTTGGTGGTGTCAATATTGGAATCAACCCATTTGGCCCATGTTCTGAGCCCTCTTTCCAGAGCCACCAATCTATCCATATCTTTGTATTGTGTCCCATCTACCTCCATGTAGTCCCACCTGCATTTCACTGTTTTTGTTACTGGGCTGGCGTGGAATAAGAGCAAAGGATTTCAACCACAAAAAAAACTTGGCATGATGTACGAAAAGATTCGATATAATGTGAAATTATTTTAAAAATGCAAAATGTTCATTGTTATCAAAACATTATTAGTAGAGACACACAATAAGAGTAGATATGAGAAAATCAACTCAATGCAGGCTAAACTAAAAAAAAAAGTAGGGTGATTTTGTACCCCTGAATATTTCCTGTATGAGTCCACCAATGGCCAGTATTGAAACAGAGCACATCCACACCGTTCCAAGCTTTGGCGTTACCCCTTATATCATCCAATTTCAAACCTCTTTTACCTTGCTCATTAATGTCTATATCCACCAAGTATAATGCTTTGTAATATGATATTGTCACACCATAGTCCTATTCTTCCCATATGCCAAACACAAACAAATAAATTCATACATTAAAAGGCCACATTTACTTTGAATAGAATATAAAACAAGATAAGATAAGTGATCGATCATTGACTAATTATCCGCAAACAAGTTGTTTGTGTGACTAGCTATCATTGTTCCCTTGATCATAATGAATTAAAAAATGGCAGTTCAAGTTCGTTGAAGGATTTATTATCATTCATACAGCCGAACAAGGGATTCAAACAAGTAGACAAACTGTCACATGAATCTATCACTAACAAAGGAATGTGATTACTCGATACTAGAAACATAGATTATCGATTCAGTTATCATAATCCCTGCCGTGAGAGGCTGAGAGCCAATCAAACACTAGCCATGGGGTAAATATTTAGTCAGTCACCCTTACGAACAACCTAACGCAAACATAAAAGGGCTAAACCATATAATCAGTCGAAGAATATGTATTTTCCAGTGATACAAGCTAATGCATGCTCCAAGGTATAGTCTTTTAGCAGCATTGCAAGGAAGGCGTTGAAGTGGTAGCTACCAAGAACTTGAAGGTGGAAAAAGGGTCTCCTCCAGTGTTCTCTTTCGGAGTTGATGGAGGCAAGTCGGCTAAAATCAAGCAGATTAAAGACTCCCATTGGTCACGTCCAATAGAATCACCCACAAACATTATGCTCTTTCCTCTCAATCTCGTCACAAATTCAACTCCATCAAACCTGCAGCATATAATCTAAAAAGAGCTTATCTACCCTCATAAAATGGAAAACATATCAAATTACACATGCACTTTAATCCTGGAAGCCAACAAAAAAGCATAAGAATAATCCCTATAGCGTGGCCGATGAATCTTACTAGTTACTAGTATCGCCAAAAACTTGAATATTTGACTTAACGAAACAACAAACCGTACTTAAACGCCTCGAAAAGTGCGAAGCTCGTGTAGAATGTACCAACATCCTTCATATCTTCAGAATTTTCAAGCAAATTTCACTTTACATAAAACATTTGAGGTAAACAATAAACTAATCTGACAAATTACAACACTTTCAAAGCTCAAAAATGCATTTAACTACAAAAACCCAGCTAAAAACAGCACAATTAATCACCTCGGAAGCTGGCAATTGGTGGGCTGCCATCGATAATTGAGGTAACCAGTATCTGTTCGACCATACATTTGGCAATTGAATCGAGGATCTATCATAGAACATGAAGAGTAATCATAAATCGGGTAGGAGCTGTCGTCTTCCCGGTGAACCCAGTTGCCCACGAACAACGTACACGAACCGCTCTGGTTTACATGAATTTTGTGATTTTGGGCGTGGCGATTCCTCAAACGTGCTATCAGAACTGATGAAACTGTGGTGCAACTGGCAGAAAACTGAAGAAGAAGAAGAAGCCCTAAAATGGTGACGTGAGACGAAGATGGGACAACAGCCATGGAGGCAAGAAAAATTTCAAATGCCAAGCATCTTTTACTGTATTTGAACCAACACTGGCCCACCCAAAAAAACATTTAAATATTAATTTAAATTAAGTTATCACTGAATTATTCCATTGAGTTAGCAATTTTTCCTTTGGCCCCCACCGTAACGGATGAGTTCGAGGATATTTTTAAGATTACGAATTAAATAGCTATATAACGAACTCGTTCCGAATATATATATATATATATAGAATGAACTCCTTAGTATTTTTAATTTTCGAAACCGTTTAAAATAATTTTACAAGCACCCGCTTAACTTAAGTCCGAGTTACCAGACTTAAGGTATCTCAGTTTTAAAGGCATATTTCTCGGTTAACAAAAATGTGCGGAAAGAAACTGATTAATCAGTGAACAGTGTAAATAGTAAATAATGCGTAATGTAACGAGTTAAGGGACAGAGAATTTGTTTCTGGAAGTTCGGATATAAATATCTTACGTCTCCCCTTCTTCCTTTTTCAGGAAGGATATACTAGAAGATTTGATAATTTACAGCCCTTCTGCAAATACCCAGTCACTGAGCCTCGCTCAAGGTGAACTCCTAGCAACTCCACAAACAATCACGCAGACGCAGCTGCTGGTTTTACAACACTTAGAATAATATTTTTCAAACGGATTTTTGACAGCGCGTTTGTTACAGACTCAACAATGAATACAACGATGGAATACAAATCTATTGAGTGCTGTAAATCTCGAAGGTAATATCTATGAAGATCAACGATGAAGTTCTTCGAGATGGGTTACTGGACTTGAATAATATTTCTGTGAATATCCAGTAATTGTTAGAGCTTTTTGAAAGATACTATAGAAAGCCTAAAAAGCTCGTGAGTAGTGAAGACAGTGACTAATAGCTTGAATGCTTGGCAAAGAGAAGAGCGGAGAGCGAGAGCTTCTTCAACTCAAGATCTTGCTATTTATAGTCTTCGTTCTCAACGGTCATTAATTTCTCCAAAGGAAACAAAATCCCCTTTTGAATTTCTGTCAATCGTACGCCGTAAATCCTGCTCCACCAAAAGGCAAATCGCTCTTCGTCAGAGCAAAATTGGCGCCTATCCATTTTTGTGCAAACGTCGTAAACCGTTCTCTGTTACTGTGTACTATTTCCTCAGAATAGTACTGATACTGTCTCTTTAATCCTAGGCAAATGTACGATTCAATCTTCACCTTTTATTTTGAATATTGATATCGTTTGAATTGATTCGTAGTCTGCGCCTGAAATTTCTCTTTGTAAATTAGCTCTTTCCTTCACAAAGAAGATGACTATCTTGCACCTGATTGAATACGCAGTTGAAAGATATTGACAATAAAGTGCTTGCAACGGCTGATAGCTTCAACGCCTGAAAGTTAACCAACGCCTGAATTCTAGCGCATAACAAGACGCTGTCGTTTCAACTTATTTAAAACGACGTAGTTTTGCAACTTGTTAATATCCACTCTGTCGTCTGAAAGGTTGCGTCTGATGTTAAATCAACACCTGAATCCTTGCATAACCCATCGTCTGAATTCTAGCGCTAATCAAAACACTGCGTATGAACTAACTCAAACGACGTAGTTTTGCGACACACAATATTTGCGTCTGAAATCTATTCAACTGTAGTCAACGTCTGAAATATCCTTCTAAGAGAAGTACCTTGCGTCTGAATATCCAACTGCTGAAATCCAACCAACGACTGATTCAACAGCACTGTAGCCAACTACTGAGAATAAATACCCAACTGCTGAATTGAATGCCAGAGTCTGATTGCATAACCTTTGATCAACGTCTGAATTGCAACTACTGCTGACATAGGAACCTGAAACCAGAAAATGATAACCCGAGAGATTTCAACATCTGAAATAATATACTACCAACTGAATGCTTCAACTCAACTTCTGAAATAATCTCGAATACCAACATCTGAATTATCCTGACGTCTGAATATACTTTCCTATTAATTGCAACGGCTGATTGTCCAGTAGTTACTTTGCATCAAAACTTGTCTTATTTTGTTATTACCAAAACTATAATTTTATCCTAACAATTTCCCCCTTTTTTGGTCATGACAAAACTTAGCAGCCGAGATAAAAGAATGAGCAAAAATAAATTGCACAGGGTCTGCTAAAATTCAAACTTTCATTAACTGAAAGATTTGTACATAAGCTTTGTACAAAAGATCAACACCAATTCTATCCTAGCCAGTCTTCAAACGACCTTCTGAACGGTCCACCACTGTCATATCGTCTTCTCTTCGAATGACCACTCCTATTGCCAGAACTGCGCCTTTCACCGCTTCTGCCTCTGCCTCGACCTTCTCCGCTCATACTACCACTAAATCTGTCCACAATATCTGTTGTGCGAACATTGTCGCCACCTGTATTGCCTCTGCCTCTGCCTTGATCATCAGGAGGAGTTTGAGGTCCTCGTTGCTGTTATCTTCCCCCTTTTTGTCATTACCGCCCCGATTAACTATAATTCACAAGTTCGCTTAGCTGGTCGGTAATGTGATTTAGGGACTCCTGTGCCTTAGCACGAAATTCTAGCAGATCATTGCAAGTAGCTGCAAGGTCCTCGTTGCTGTTATCTTCCCCCTTTTTGTCATTACCGCCCCGATTAATATAATTCACAAGTTCGCTTAGCTGGTCGGTAATGTGATTTAGGGACTCCTGTGCCTTAGCACGAAATTCTAGCAGATCATTGCAAGTAGCTGCAACCTGCCCATCTAAATATGTAACTTTTGCATTAAGCTCTTTTACCTCCCGTCGAACATCAACGACATCAATGGCAGCAGTAGCGGCCTGAGCACTGAGTTGCTTTTGGGATGATTTGATATCCATCGACAAGAGATGCTTCTGATTATGTGAATATTTTCACAACACTCCGAGGACTCTGTCTTGTTCGTCAAAGCGTGCTGTAAATCTCTTCTCAATGTCGTGGAGGTGCAGTAGAAGTGTGTCTTTGAGCTTAGCACCATCATCCCTGTCTCTGATTTGTTCAATCGAAGCTCGCAGTTGGGCTAAAGCCTCGGTGACATCAGGAGTGGCAGTAGCTGGTAGAGAGAACGAAGTAGTAGCAGTGTCATGAGCATCAAAATGCATGGAATCATCGGAGCAAGAAGATGAGAAAGGACACTGATCTAATAGCAGTACACTGGGAGCAACTGCAGCTGAATCCTGTGCATTCTGTACATTCCTCAAAACTGTTCTTTCAGAAGCAATAGATGAAACAAAACCGCGAATATCAGCTGCACTCAACCCACTGAATAAACTGATCTGAACGAAAAATGTACAAAACTGAGATAATCTCAAAGCAAAAACTGTCGGCTGACGAGAAGCAAAACTGTAGACTGGTTCAACAACTGAAAGAGATCGGCAAAAATTAATAGAACCCACTGGTAGCAATTTCCTTGAAGCAAAAAATTCTGCAACTTCTAGACAGACATCTCCCCACCTTTTCTTCATTAACTTGAAAATTTTGCTCAGGGGAGGGAGAGTGTCAGCATAAGATCTTTGTCGCGCAACCTCAAGGTCGGGTAGGGTCATGACAGCGCCTCGTGTGCGCAAGAGACCTTCAAAGAGTTGAGAGCAGCACGCCCTGTCCCATCTAAGGCCATGTGCAAGCGTCTGCTGTTTTAATTCTTCTAAAAGAAACAGTGAAGGTCGGATAGCATGTCGATGACTTTGAGATCAGTTGCAGAGGTGCCTTCACCAGGTACAAAATTGATCTTCCACGATTCTAGAAATTTGCGAACCAATAACTCTTTTTACTTCAATAATATGTACACCTTCCTGTTAAGAGCTACTCGAGTTGAATCCGTGTCTCCCCAATACAAAACTTGATCCTCCTTCTCGGATATATCCTCTACCTTTATAGTCGGAAATTTCTTAAAACTAAAAGAATTAAAGAATCGGTCAACTTCATCTATCACCAGCTCTCTTAACTGTACAAGCAGATCGATGTCTGCACAAATCAACGAATAAAGCTCCTCTGGTGGCTTTCCCTTAATTGGGTCTTTGACCAGAAGGGGCTCCTTCCCTTTGTCATCAACTGGAATCTGTGGGAGACTGGCCAGGTACCAGGTCCTTCATCGACTCCAGGAATTTTGATATCCTTGCCCAAAGTAATCTTTGCTATCTCCACACAAGCAGAAGGTAATGGAACATCCACTGGGATAGACAGTATAATATCTTCCAAGGACATAGCCTCATCTGCATCTGTCCTGTGAAAACCCGAAAATTCAGCTCCAAAAAAAAAAAAACTTCCTGCTGGTCGAAAATCAGCAGGTGGTCGAAATTCAGCAGTTGATGGCGCGAGAGTAAAACGCCGTCGTTATGAAGAACCAGCAGTTGCGCGTTAAATTGGTTACTGAAACGGAAGGGATGATACGTTGTCGTTTCGACCGTAGAGGTTGCTGCTGGCAGGCGTGGTTTTTAGCGCGAGAGTGTTCGAGAGAACGACACGTGTTGGTCAACATTTTGGAGTGATTGACTGCTGGATCAGCAGATGCGTGAGTATAGAGTGACCAGCTACTGGTTTGGGAAACCAATCGTAAAAGTGAAGCGACGTCGTTTCGTTAAGTTGAAACGCTGCGTTTGAGTGTTTCGTATGGAACCAGCAGCGAGGGATTTTTGTGAGAAATTAGAACGGGGCCTGCTGATCGCTAATTCAGCAGTTGGTACTTGAAGTTTAGCGATAGCAAAACGATGTTGTTTGAATAAGTCGATACGAAAGCGTTTTGCCTTCACGCTAAAGATTCAGCAGATGCCTTGTGCGATGATTAAGACCAGCAGATAGCCACGGTTATCTTGAATCAGCAGGTGCGTTACTTAAAGATAACCAGCAGGTGCTTTTCAATGATATCAAAACGGTGTCGCTTGAATAAGTTGACACGACAACGTTTTGACTTAACGCTAAAGATCAGTCGTTGAGCTTGAAAAGAAGCCAGCTGCGACGCAAACCAGCAGCGACGCAAATTCAGCAGCGACGCAAATTCAGAAGCGACGCAAATTCAGCAGCAACGCAAATTCAGCAGCGACGCAGGCTTCATCTTCTCCACGAAAAATTCAGATTTCTCGACGCGAAGCAAGATTCTTGAACAGAAAGCTTCACCGTGAAAATTAGAAGAGATGTCTCACGCGTGCAAGGCAGACTTCACGCTGTAACGGCCGATTTAGGGGATTAATGACGATTTACTCACCCAAATCAATGCCTACGTTAATGATTTTGTAACAGTCGACGTAATGAGGGAATTAAGGGCCTTTAAGGGCGGACGCTCGACTTCCTCACCTCTACGCCTATAAATAACAGAGGACGACCACAGAATTCCTCACACCATTTCGAAATTCACGGTCAGAAAAGCAACATTTCTTCGCGACAAAGTGCTGCGGAAATTCTAGCAGATTCTTAGCCAAAGTCCTACGCAAGTTGCGACGTAGTCCAGGAGTTCTGCTGCCAGATTTTTCACCCTGCACAGTTACGATCCAGCGTGTGCGAGACTTAGAAAGGTTTCGTGCAATCGACCTACTGCCAAAACTTCGTACGAAAATTTCCGATTTCGTGCTACCAGATTTCACCCGAAAACTTGAATTGTAAGTGGGCTTTTGCTATATTATTCGCTTGATATATATATCGTAATATTCATACCGAAATTCTGTTTTAAGTCTACTGTTCGAGCACCCTTTGTTCAGAATTCTGTGTTGTTGTGAGCTCCGTTCTGCACTGATATTTCTGTCGTTATATGGGTCTACGGAATATTTCGGACTCTCGGTTACTTGGTGTAACTAATGGCCTCGACCCCTTAGAGGAGTATAAATTAGGGACTGATCAGTAAACCATAGACACGATTCTGTCGTTATATGGGTCTACGGAATATTCCGCACTCTGGGTTACACCAGTCGTTATATGGGTCTACGGAATATTCCGCACTCTGGGTTACTTGGTGTAACCAATGGCCTCGACCCCTTAGAGGAGTAAAACTTATGGACTGATCAGTAAACAATAGACACGAAGTAATCATCAGTGCTATCTGTCATGCTATGCTCTGTTATGTTATGCTCTGCTCTGTTATGCTCTGCTCTATTCTGTCTAAGCTCTGTTCTGAAATCTGTTATTCAGTCATATATATATGTATAATTGTTATGCTCGAATGGTATACCCCACTTGCTGAGTGTTTCCCCAAACACTCACCCCTTACTTCTCCACCCAGATAAGAATGAAGAGCAGGTAGAAGAAGAAGAACAAGATCAGTTCTGGTGCTGGTGAAGATTTCGTTTTGTTGATGTAATTACATTTTTAAATTTTTCGCTTCCGCTATGTCTCTGATTTTCCGATGTAAAAACGATATTATTTTGGATATGTAATAGACTGGTTTGAGCTATGCTATGATGGCTTAATGTTTTACAATTTTTAAATTGTTTAATATTGCCGATGTCATGAGTCTCGGTCTCGGGGCGTGACATTTTAGTGGTATCAGAGCTCACCAGGTTCATAATCCAGCTGGGAAACCAAATCTGAAATTTTCAAGGTCCAGGAAGAATTTCAGATTTTGGCGAAAGACCAGTGCTGCCCTCCGAAAACATACTTTGTCATTTTGTTTAAAATTTTAATGACTTTTTGTACAGGACTTCGATTTCAGTTCCGTCAGCTGTTCTGAAATCCCTATGGTTAGTATCTTATGTTTATGGATTAACCTCACGACTTTATATTTTTGGACGTATCCTCGATTTTAGGAAATGGCCCCTTCTGTTCCTCGTACTTGTGCTGCGGCTGCCCTCCGTATGAAACAAATTGCCCTCGATAACCAAGACCGCACAATTAGGCGCCTTAGAGCCCATGGCGAAAGACCAGTTCTACCCCCTGCGAAACGGCCCAACGAGAAATACTCACTTTATTGTGACCAAAGTCGTTTTTTGGCCGAATTCCTTCATTTAAACCTCCGAAAACGCGTTTTTGCCGTTTTTGGAAATATTTGAAAATTCTATAACTTTTTGTACAGGACTCCGATTTCAGTTCCGTCAACTGTTCTGAAATCCTATGGTTAGTACATTCTGTTTATGGATTAACCTCACAACTTTCTATTTTTGGAAATACCTTCGATTTTTAGGAAATGGCCCCCTCTGCTCCCCGTACTCATGCTGCTGCTGCCCTCCGTATGAAACAGATTTCCCTCGATAACCAAAGCCGCATTATTAGGCGCCTTAGAGCCCAATTAGCCACAGAGAGACGTGGGTTAGCTACAATGAAGAAGGAACTTGAGGATACCCAAGTAGCACTAGAAGCCTCACACAAGGTCATCGAATTGCCGGATGATATAGGCCTTAGCATGTCCAAGAAGATTGAAAAGATGAAGGTTAAGAAACAACAAGTTAGAGCAAACCATGTGGAGTGGAGTGAGAAGTTCCAGGCTCGCATCCACGAAGCCGAAGACTTGATGCAAGCTCAACACTTGATCATCAAGGCCCTAGTGGATGAGAAGGACAGCCTACTTCAAACCATCCACGGTCTCCAAGAAGCCAACAATGCCCCTGCCCCATTCGATGGTGATTGGGAGGAAGAACCGGAAGAAGAACCGGAAGAGGAAGAGATTG
>KV008798.1:53247-83349 GCA_001598015.1 Dorcoceras hygrometricum
AGCAGTTGATGGCGCGAGAGTAAAACGCCGTCGTTACGAAGAACCAGCAGTCGCGCGTTAAATTGGTTACTGAAACGGAAGGAATGATACGTTGTCGTTTCGACCGTAGAGGTTGCTGCTGGCAGGCGTGGTTTTTAGCGCGAGAGTGTTCGAGAGAACGACACGTGTTGGTCAACATTTTGGAGTGATTGACTGCTGGATCAGCAGATGCGTGAGTATAGAGTGACCAGCTATTGGTTTGGGAAACCAATCGTAAAAGTGAAGCGACGTCGTTTCGTTAAGTTGAAACGCTGCGTTTGAGTGTTTCGTATGGAACCAGCAGCGAGGGATTTTTGTGAGATATTAGCACGGGGCCTGCTGATCGCTAATTCAGCAGTTGGTACTTGAAGTTTAGCGATAGCAAAACGATGTCGTTTGAATAAGTCGATACGACAGTGTTTTGCCTTCGCGCTAAAGATTCAACAGATGGCTTGTGCGATGATTAAGACCAGCAGATAGCCACGGTTATCTTGAATCAGCAGGTGCGTTACTTAAAGATAACCAGCAGGTGCTTTTCAATGATATCAAAACGGTGTCGCTTGAATAAGTTGACACGACAACGTTTTGACTTAACGCTAAACGGAAGGGATGATACGTTGTCGTTTCGACCGTAGAGGTTGCTGCTGGCAGGCGTGGTTTTTAGCGCGAGAGTGTTCGAGAGAACGACACGTGTTGGTCAACATTTTGGAGTGATTGACTGCTGGATCAGCAGATGCGTGAGTATAGAGTGACCAGCTATTGGTTTGGGAAACCAATCGTAAAAGTGAAGCGACGTCGTTTCGTTAAGTTGAAACGCTGCGTTTGAGTGTTTCGTATGGAACCAGCAGCGAGGGATTTTTGTGAGATATTAGCACGGGGCCTGCTGATCGCTAATTCAGCAGTTGGTACTTGAAGTTTAGCGATAGCAAAACGATGTCGTTTGAATAAGTCGATACGACAGTGTTTTGCCTTCGCGCTAAAGATTCAACAGATGGCTTGTGCGATGATTAAGACCAGCAGATAGCCACGGTTATCTTGAATCAGCAGGTGCGTTACTTAAAGATAACCAGCAGGTGCTTTTCAATGATATCAAAACGGTGTCGCTTGAATAAGTTGACACGACAACGTTTTGACTTAACGCTAAAGATCAGTCGTTGAGCTTGAAAAGAAGCCAGCTGCGACGCAAACCAGCAGCGACGCAAATTCAGCAGCGACGCAAATTCAGAAGCGACGCAAATTCAGCAGCGACGCAGGCTTCATCTTCTCCACGAAAAATTCAGATTTCTCGACGTGAAGCAAGATTCTTGAACAGAAAGATTCACCGTGAAAATTCGAAGAGATGTCTCATGCGTGCAAGGCAGACTTCACGCTGTAACGGCCGATTTAGGGGATTAATGATCGATTTACTCACCCAAATCAATGCCTACATTAATGATTTTGTAACAGTCGACGTAATGAGGGAATTAAGGGCCTTTAATGGCGGACGCTCGACTTCCTCACCTCTGCGCCTATAAATACCAGAGGACGACCACAGAATTCCTCACACCATTTCGAAATTCACAGTCAGAAAAGCAACATTTCTTCGCGACAAAGTGCTGCGGAAATTCTAGCAGATTCTTAGCCAAAGTTCTGTGCAAGCGACGATCCAGCAGGGAGTTCTGCTGCCAGATTTTTCACCCTGCACAGTTACGATCCAGCGTGTGCGAGACTTAGAAAGATTTCGTGCAATGACACGATTCTGTCGTTATATGGGTTTACGGAATATTTCGGATTTCTGGGTTACTGTGTGTAACTGATGGCCTCGACCCCTTAGAGGAGCAATACTTAGGGGACTGATCAGTAACCATAGACACGATTCTGTCGTTATATGGGTCTACGGAATATTCCGCACTCTGGGTTACTTGGTGTAACCAATGGCCTCGACCCCTTAGAGGAGTAAAACTTAGGGACTGATCAGTAAACCATAGACACGAAGTAATCATCAGTGCTATCTGTCATGCTATGCTCTGTTATGTTATGCTCTGCTCTGTTATGCTCTGCTCTGTTCTGTCTAAGCTCTGTTCTGAAATCTGTTATTCAGTCATATATATATGTATAATTGTTATGCTCGAATGGTATCCCCCACTTGCTGAGTGTTTCCCCAAACACTCACCCCTTACTTCTCCACCCAGATAAGAATGAAGAGCAGGTAGAAGAAGAAGAACAAGATCAGTTCTGGTGCTGGTGAAGATTTCGTTTTGTTGATGTAATTACATTTTAAATTTTTCGCTTTCGCTATGTCTCTGATTTTCCGATGTAAAAACGATATTATTTTGGATATGTAATAGACTGGTTTGAGCTATGCTATTATGGCTTAATGTTTTACAATTTTTAAATTGTTTAATATTGCCGATGTCATGAGTCTCGGTCTCGGGGCGTGACATGTTCTCTCCCCACTGACTTCTCATCAGCTGTCACTTCCACGTCATCCACTGATTCTTCCACAAACAAATCAGCTGCAGCATCTGTCCTGCTGTCAGTCGCAACATCAGTCTGTAACTGCTGGTCCCCAAAATCAGTTCCAACATCAATTGATTCCATCTCCTCATCAGTGTCACTAGGAGTGACAACTGGTCTTTCAGCATCCATTTGAGCCATTATAGCTTCATATGATAGATCAAACCAATGTTTCTCCCCATCAGTTGTTTCGGCTGTCTTATCACCAACATCAGATGTATCCACATCTTGTTCTTCCTCATCTGCTCCAATATGAATGGTTTCAGCCAAGACCTGCTCAATGATAACATCCACGTCATCAGCAGTATATACATCCTTGTTAACAACAACTGCTTCAGCGGGCAAGGAAACTGGCTCATCAATCATTTCAACATCTTTAACAGAATAGAAATTGGCTCAATGATTTGAATAGGAACCGCTTCCTGTGCAACTGGTACATTCTCCAAACCAGATTTCTTCTTTGTCGCCCTTTTCTTCTTTGCGACTGGTTCAGTTGCAACAACATCTGCTGGTCTCTTCTTGGACGCAGCCTTTGCCTTGGGCGCTTTCTTCACCTTTGGGGCATCGACTACTTCCTCTGCACCAACCTTCTCATTAATAACCACATACCGATGAACTGTTTTCTCAGTTAGAATCCTGGGGGTAGGAAATGCCTTGGATTCCCCCAACTCCAATCCCTGCACATTCTTCAACAGAACACAGATTTGAATCGCATACCCTTTTGCTTGCCTGGAGCCTGGTGTAACCATGTCTTTCAGAACATCAAACAACAATCAGCTCTAGTTCACTTTCACATCAAAAGTAATAGCAGTCATCAACAAGAATCTTTCGTGGGTCACTGCATCAAAAGACCCTGCTTTGACATAAATGGTCTTCGCCAGAATGTCGCTTAGAAGTCGATACTCGATCTTCATTTCCCTCTTGTGACAGGAAATGCTCACCTGCTCTTTAGATTCAGAAAATAGGCTTCGTGCATCAAACACCAAATCTTTCGGAACTTCTGACAAATCCGTCAAACCCTCCGTTGGCAGTACAAACGCCGCAGCGAAAATCTCTTCAGAAATTTCAACCGTCGTTCCCCCTATGGTGCTGACCACCATTCCGTCTCTAACGAAACCATTTTCGAAGAACTCGGTGAGTGCAGCTTTGTAGAATACGGCAGGACAACCCAGAAAGTCCTTCAACCCCGTCCAATAAATGATTCAAACATTTGTACAAGTCCAGCATCGTCAATGCCGAAGACTGAGTCGAAATCGATGTGAAGGCTGCTGCTAATCAAAGAGGATGCCATCGTCGTCGTTTAATGAGTGAATATTTCCTGAAAAATATTCGCAGAAGAACACAAGAGAGTACGAGAATACCAGAGAACAAAGTTTGCAAGGTAAGCGAAAATTGAATAGAGAACGACGTAATATATTCAGGGAATGCAAAAAATTACTGGAGAGAGAAGATGTAGATGTGACTTTTCGAATGATGAAAACACTTGTCAATCATCCAGCGGCGCGTACAATTTTGAAAATTATTTTTGAAGATATTTTCAAAATATTTTAATCGTATGATGAAAATGCGCGCCATTCATATTATGTCACAGCTGGTGCAGCAAATGTAATATCATTACCTCTGATTGAATATATCGTTGAGGGTGGCAGGAGCTGATCAAAAATAAGCATCAGCTGTGTATATGTAACATCTGAGTGTGTCCAGACGTAACATATTCAGCTGACGTCACGCTTAAAAATTCAGCTCCTGGTTCCCTCTACGACTGGTATTCTTCCAACGCGAGAAGCTTGCCTCAGCTGAAAGTCTTAGCGTTCCCCCTGAACAAAAGACTTGCAGCTGATTTAAGCGACAGCTGACAACCTGCAAAAATGTGTTACCTCACAGACAATCAAGGCAGTTCAAGGAGACCTAAGATGTTTCTAAAATAAGAAAACTTAGCGTCTGGTAGAGGCTTTGTGAAGATGTCAGCAACTTGCTGCTCAGTCGACACGTACTCCAACCGGACGTCCTTCTTTAGCTCATGGTCCCTTATGAAATGATGCCTGATGTCGATGTGCTTTGTTCTTGAATGCAGTACTGGATTCTGTGTGATCGCGATCGCACTAGTGTTGTCACAGAGAATAGGCGCTTTAGAAGCTTCGACTCCATAGTCCTTCAGCTGATGTTGTATCCAGAGGATTTGAGCACAACAGCTACCAGCTGCAAGATACTCCGCTTCAGCTGTTGATGTTGCGATGGACGTCTGCTTCTTACTAAACCAGGAAATCAGTCGATCCCCTAAAATTGACAAGTCCCACTTGTGTCCTGCGATCAATCCTGCATCCTGCGTAATCTGCATCACTGTAATCGATTAGTTGAAAGCCTGAGTCTTTGGGATACCAAAGACCCACATTGGAAGTACCCTTTAAATATTTCAATATTCGCTTTACAGCTATGTAATGCGATTTCTTTGGCTCTGCTTGGAATGTAGCACACATACAGACAGCAAACATGATGTCTGGTCTGCTAGCAGTTAAGTATAGCAAAGAGCCTATAATACCACGATAAAAAGATACCTCAATGGTAGTTCCAGCTTCGTCTTTATCCAGTATGATTGAAGAGCTCATAGGTGTCGCTGCAGCTGAACTATTTTTCATGCCAAATTTCTTCAGCAGTTCCTTCGTATATTTCGCCTGGTTAATGAATATACCATTCTTCAGCTGTCTAACTTGTAATCCCAGAAAGAACGTCAGCTCCCCCATCATACTCATCTCAAATTTATCCTGCATAAGCTTGGAAAACTTCTGGCACAATTTGGGGTTAGTTGACCCAAAAATAATATCATCAACATATATTTGTACCAGTAAGACATGACCAGCTTTAACAAATTTAAACAGAGTCTTATCAACTATGCCTATTGTGAAATAATGCTCAATTAAAAATTTTGATAGTGTATCATACCAAGCTCTGGGTGCTTGCTTCAACCCATAAAGATTTTTATCCAGTTTGTAAACAAAATCTGGATGTGTATGATTTACGAAGCCAGGAGGTTGTGCAACATACAATTCATCTGTTAAGACGCCATTAAGAAATGCACTCTTAACATCCATCTGAAAGACTTTAAAATCTATCTTCATTCAGTTTATTTCTAAAGACCCATCGAGTTCCTATGACTGAATGATTAGAAGGTCTAGGTACAAGTTGCCATACGTTATTACGCTTAAATTGATTTAATTCTTCCTGCATTGCATCTATCCAGCTGGGGTAAGCTAAGGCTTCATCTATCATCTTAGGTTCTATATGCGAGATGAATGCAGAATCTCATGTGATAGCTGGCCTCGTGTGCGAACAGGAGATTCGATATTACCTATGATTTGCTCGGGTGGATGATTTTTATTCCACCGAAGATCAAGTCCAATTAGATTTGCTCTTTGTTCCCCCTGCGTCGCTGGCTGGATAACAACTGGATCAGCTGACGCCAGTTGATGTTTATCATTGATGGCTGATGCGTCTGAATCCAGCTGTTGTGTTTGTTGGTCCAGATGTGAGCTAGGATCAGCTCTTGTATCAGTTGTAGGTCTGGATATCGATTGATGGTTGCTAGCGACTGGTTGTCCAGACGTTGGTCTTGATACCGATTGATATGATGTGCTCACGCCTTGTTGTCCAGCTGTTGATGTAGATGCCAATTGATAATCTGTACTGGCAGCTGGTATTTCAGACGTTGGTCTTGAATGAGAAACGCTTGCGTCTGCTTGCGCAGCATCTGATCGAGTGTCGTCTGGTTGAACATTGGTCGCTTCACTTCCAGCAGCTGGCACACTTGGAAAGATCTGACCCTGTGTAGAGACATCGTTAGTTAAATCGATGACTACTGGATTACCTGTCAGATCTTGTTGTGCGTTGTTGTGCGGTGTGTCCACTGCTGGTTGTTCTTCAGCTGATTGTCTTTGTGGAGACACGTCATCATCTGAGTCATCAAGACATGTTGATTCCAGACGTGAACACAAATCATGAAGGCTTGCAGCTGAATTGGATCTAAATCTTGTTTCATCAAACACCACGTGTGCTGATTCTTCAACTGTTAGATTTCTGTTGTTGAATACTCGATAAGCCTTGCTCACTGCTGAATAGCCTAGAAAGATACCTGCATCAGATTTTGCATCAAAAGCTGTTAGGTGCTTCTTGCCATTATTATGAATGAAGCATCTACACCCAAACACCCTGAAGTAAGAGATATCAGGTTTCTTGCTATGCCAGATCTCATATGGGTTTTATCATGCATCCTATTAATCATCGATCTGTTTTGAGTATAACACGCTGTGTTAACTGCTTCTGTCCAAAATTTTTGTGAGACACCAGAATAAGCAATCATAGATCTAGCAGCTTCTTTTAAAGTACGATTTCTTCTCTCAGCTAACTCGTTTTGCTGAGGAGTTCTAGCTGCTGAAAGCTCATGCTTTATCCCTAAGTCTTCCAAATAAGAAGTCAATTTATGATTTAAACACTCAGTACCATGGTCACTTCTTATTCGGTTGACTGAACAAGATTTGTCATTTTGTAAACGTTTTAAAAGGCATATCAGCTGGTCGGCGATTTCAGATTTTGCTTTTAAAAACAACACCCAAGTATATTTTGTAAAATCATCAACGACTACAAGGGTGTAATTCGTTCCCCCTAAGCTCGTTACTGAAATAGGACAAAAAAGATCCATATGCAAGAGCTCAAGGCTACGGGAAGAACATTTTCCGCCTTTCTTTTTGAAAGTTGATTTTATTTGTTTTCCCAGCTGACAAGCGGCACAACCTTGTCCTTAGAAAAGTTGATTTTTGGCATACCAGAAACCATATCATGTTGACTCAAATTGGCAAGTGTTTTGAATGATAGATGATTCATTCTTTGATGCCACAACCAGCTCTTGGAAGAGCCAGCTGCAAGGCACAATTTGTTCATATTCCAGCTGCTCTGACCAATCGATAATGTAGGTATTCCCCGATCTTTTACCCACCAATACGGTCAGACCATTTGAGTTCTGAACTGTGCACGTGTGTTGTTAAAAGTTAACTATGTAACCTTTGTCACATAGCTGACTAATGCTAATTAAATTATAACGGAGATTATCAACAACTAAAATATCTGAAATAGAAATGTTATCATGGGTAAGCTTACCCTTACCCACAGTGTTACCGTGAGCGTTATCACCAAAGACTATTTTTGCTCATTTGTGTGGAACGACATCTGTCAACAGCTTTTGGTTCCCTGTCATGTGTCTCGCACAACCACTGTCCAGGTACCATATGGCTGATACATCTACTGGTTCGTACATGTTATCCTGCAATCATAAAACCAGCTTTTGGTACCCAATTTTACTTGGATCCAGATTGGATTACCCCTTTCGAGACCCATACTTGAATTACCTTAACAGTTTTTCCAGTACTAGAGTCCGTGAGGGTCTGTGCATAATTACAGTGAGATCTTTGAGTTTTGATTTCATACTTTGACCACTTAGATCTCTCCTCGGCTGAACCTTTTTCCAACCAGATTTTACCTTCGTTGAATTACGCATTGGATGGTTAGGAACAGACGACTTAGAACCAGCTTTCGCTTTATCTTTGTCAAATTTGTTCTTTAGCCAGCTGGGATTGGAATTCTCAGGTTTTTGATATCCGATACCAGCTTTTCCTTTCTTATTCAGCTGTGAAGAGTTCTGGTCATTGTATGTCATCGACTCACAACAGTCATATATCACGCTAGCTTTGACAAAGCTCATTTTATTGAACTTGTCATGCACCGACTGTGACTGAGTACTTGTTTCTCCTTCACTGCTTTCACTACTATTGAAACTCAAACCGGATTTATCATTTACTGGCTTTTGACTTTCTTACAGCTTGTGGAGAGAACGAGAAGACTGGTTCCAGGAGCTCATTACTTCATTTAATCTTTCAATTTCAGCTTTGAGCTCACTAGACTCTTCTCTCAACAATTCATTCTCAGCTGTCAGCTTACTCAACTCAATTTTCAAACTGTCAGCTTCACCAAGTTCAACAACACTTGGTTCAGCTGAACTATTTTTCAAATCAATGTTTTCAGCTTTAACTTCCTCGAATGTGTGAGAGAGCTTCCTGTACTCTTTTGCCATGTCATTAAGTGCACTGACAAGGTCTTCTCGTGTAAATTAAACATTAGAGAAGTCAAATACCTCGTCATCTGATGTTTGGTCAGCCATGAGACAGTGAACCTCCTCCTGTTCACTATCGCTTGATGAGGAGCTGCTGTAAGAGGACTCTGAATCGGTGTCTGCCCAGCTTTTGGTGCTTTCCTCAGCCACCAGTACTTTGCGATCATGCTTGCGGCTGGTCCTCTTATCACCTCTCGTCCTCATCCGTCTGTTCTTGGATCTCCCCTTGGATCTATCGACAGCTCTTTCATCAGTCTTGTCATCTCGCTTGTATCGATCCTCCTTCTTCTCATCTCTTCTCTATCTATCATCCTTCTTGGGCCTGTTGCACTCAGCTGCAAAATGCCCTGGACGTTCACAGTTAAAACATTTCATATCAGATACAGCTTTACCATTTTTATGATTATTGTAAGGAGCAAAAGGGTTATAGGATCTTCTCAAGTATTTCCCAAACTTCTTAACGAAGAGGGACATGACGCCGTCGCTGAGTTGATCAGCTGTCTTGCTTGTGCTTGGAGAGCACTGTTCAGTAGTTGTAGCAGCTAGTGCTTTTGTCGGCTGGGATGTTGATGGAGCAGCTTCAGCTCTTGTTTCCAACTCGAACTCATAAGCTTTAAGATTTGCGAAGAGGTCGTGAAGTTCCAGCTTGTTCAAATCCTTGGACTCCCTCATCGCCATTGTCTTTACGTCCCACTCCCTGGGCAACACTCTCATGACCTTCAACGCCAGCTCACGATTACTGTACTCTTTTCCAAGACTGGTCAGCTCTATTACCACAGCGCTGAACCTTTCATCAAACTCAGTCATCGTCTCTCCATCCTTCATCTTGATGGATTCATACTTCTGCTGAGCGACTGTCAGCTTGTTCTCTTTTGTCTCGTCGCTTCCTTCACATATTTGGGTCAGCCTTTCCCAAATATCTTTGGCTGTGGTGCAGGTTTTGATTTTGCTGAACATGTTTTTGTCCTTGTCCAGCGTCTTGTATAGGATATCCCTGGCCACATTATCCAGGTTGGCTTTCTTCTTGTCCTAACTGGTGTACTCATGTCTGCTCTTTTCAAGGAACTGAGGCTCGCCATTTGATATAGCAAAAGCTAAATTCGGCTTCATTTTTCAGCGGCCCTTCAGTGATAACCGCCCACATTTCATCATCCTGAGCAGCCAAATGCGCTTGCATGCGTATCTTCCAGTCATCGTAATCTTCCTTGGAAAACAGAGGAATTTTGTTGTGAGAAGTAGACATATTGAGATATAATAACACACAAATAATATGTTCAATAACTGAGATGCGCAGGCTCTGATACCAATTGATAGAATCAATATGGCACGAAAACAGCCCTAGGAGTTCAGAAGGGGGGGTTGAATGAACTCATTGGTATTTTTAATTTTCGAAACCGTTTAAAATAATTTTACAAGCACCCGTTTAACTTAAGTCCGAGTTACCAGACTTAAGGTATCTCAATTTTAAAGGCTGATTTCTCGGTTAACAAAAATGTGCGGAAAGAAATCGATTAATCAGTGAACAGTGTAAACAGTAAATAATGCGTAATGTAACGAGTTAAGGGACAGAGAATTTTTTTCTGAAAGTTCGGATATAAATATCCTACGTCTCCCCTTCTTCCTTTTTCAGGAAGGATACACTAGAAGATTTGATGATTTACAGCCCTTCTGCAAACACCCAGTCACCGAGCCTCGCTCAAGGTGAACTCCTAGCAACTCCACAAACAATCACGCAGACGCAGCTGCTGGTTTTACAACACTTAGAATGATATTTTTCAAACGGCTTTTAGACAGCGCGTTTGTTACAGACTCAACAATGAATACAATGATGGAATACAAATCTATTGAGTGCTATAAATCTCGAAGGTAATATCTATGAAGATCAACGATGAAGTTCTTCAAGATGGGTTACTGGACTTGAATAATATTTCTGTGAATATCCAGTAACTGTTAGAGCTTTTTGAAAGATACTATAGAAAGCCTGAAAAGCTCGTGAGTAGTGAAGACAGTGAATAATAGCTTGAATGCTTGGCAAAGAGAAGAGCGGAGAGCGAGAGCTTCTTCAACTCAAAATCTGGCTATTTATAGTCTTCGTTCTCAACGGTCATTAATTTCTCCAAAGGAAACAAAATCCCCTTTTGAATTTCAGTCAATCGTACGCCGTAAATCATGCTCCACCAAAAGGCAAATCGCTCTTCGTCAGCAAAATTGGCGTCTATCCATTTTTGTGCAAACGCCGTAAACCGTTCTCTGATACTGTGTACTATTTACTCAGAATAGTACTGATACTGTCTCTTTAATCCTAGGCAAATGTACGATTCAATCTTCACCTTTGATTTTGAATATTGATATCTTTTGAATTGATTCGTAGTCTGCGCCTGAAATTTCTCTTTGTAAATTAGCTCTTTCCTTCACAAAGAAGATGACTATCTTGCACCTGATTGAATACGCAGTTGTTGCAGTTGAAAGATAATGACAATAAAGTGCTTGCAACGGCTGATAGCTTCAACGTCTGAAATTTAACCAACGCCTGAATTCTAGCGCATAACAAAACGCTGTCGTTTCAACTTATTTAAAACGACGTAGTTTTGCAACTTGTCAATATCCACTCTGTCGTCTGAAAGGTTGCGTCTGATGTTAAATCAACACCTGAATCCTTGCATAACCCATCGTCTGAATTGTAGCGCTAATCAAAACGCTGCGTATCAACTTACTCAAACGACGTAGTTTTGCGACACACAAATATTTGCGTCTAAAATATATTCAACTATAGTCAACGTCTGAAAATATCATTCTAAGAGAAGTACCTTGCGTCTGAATATCCAACTGCTGAAATTCAACCAAGACTGATTCAACAGCACTGTAGCCAACTACTGAGAATAAATACCCAACTGCTGAATTGAATGTCAGAGTCTGATTGCATAACCTTTGATCAACGTCTGAATTGCAACTACTGCTGACATAAGAACCTGAAACCAGAAACTGATAACCCGAGAGATTTCAACATCTAATATACTATTAACTGAATGCTTCAACTCAACTTCTGAAATAATCCCGAATACCAACATCTGAATTATCCTGACGTCTGAATATACTTTCATGTTAATTGCAACGGCTGATTGTCCAGTAGTTACTTTGCATCAAAACTTGTCTTATTTTGTTATCACCAAAACTATAAATTTTATCCTAACAAATAATAAATAATATATTATTTGATATATAAAAATGAAAATATAATAATCATAGATATTTAATAATAAAAATATTATAATATATCAGATGGAGATTCCCTGAACCGATTTCGATAGAAATGGAGATTAAATCCCCGATTTTTTAGGGGCGGAGATGGTAACAAACCGACCCCTAATTTGAAACAAGTTGTCGGATATCAGTTATCGGATAACAATTAAATTTTCTAAAAAGTCTACGAGGATAAAGTGTGAAAATAGTTTTAGAAAGTTCAAATACAGAAGAAGCTGAAATATAATATAATCAGTTTTGCTCAACCGTTGCTAAAATATAATGATATAATGATTTTTAGAGCTATGCCAATCATTATCTATGCACTTTTCTTTGGAACAATCGTCGTGTTTTATTGTTTGTGGCACAAAAACTACTAGTATAACTCCAGTCTCCAGTGCCTAGTTCATTATGTTGTTTGACGCGTATAAAGAGAGCAATAAATACTTAATTTTTGGAATGTTTGAGATCTGCATACATTGGTAGCTCATGAGACACATTGCAAGCAAGTTCTTATGCCCGAAGCTAATGATAAAAGCTTTCATAAACTGATACAATTGGATTTACCACATTTTGTGGTGGACGCCGTCGATTGCTTAGAGCAAGAATACCTACGCTTTCAATCAATGTTTCATAACCAGACCTATAATCAAACTGATCTAAATTTTAAAAGGATCTGACCGATTCAACCGAACGATTGAATCGAAATATTGTTTGTTAAAAAATATTAATATAACATAATAAATAATATGTTTTAAATTTTTAAAAATCTAAAAAGTATATAAATAGACAAAATTATATTTATTTGTTTAAATTCTTAATAATTATGTTATACAACCAAATATTAATTTTATATTTAAAATAATAAGAAAATAATTGTTTTCAAAAATTAAAAAAAAAAACTGAAAACCATTGACTGATAAAACCGATTTATTACTTGATTCGGATCGGACCAACGACCGATCCGGTCCAATTTCAAAACAATTCTTTCAACATAAACGGTGATCAGTGAGATTCAAAGCCAACTAATCCGAAACAGAGTGGGACAATATAATGGCCGAACGACTAGTTCAAGCCACAATCACCAAACGGGTCACCAGACCATACATGTACAGCCCAGAAACAGAAAGTAGCATAGAGAATTATTGCAATTGACATGCCACATAGATGAGCAGAAAGACTCCGATATACAAGGTTGAAAAGAAAAGATTATCATATAATTGTTCGAACTAAGTTTCAGAATAACGAGTTCTGTTATGGAAAAGGAAAGGATTATTCAAAACATCAACACACAATTCGAACTAAGTTTCAGAATAACGGGGTCTGTTATGGAAAAGGAAAGGATTATTGAAAACATCAACACTCAAAACAACAGAAGAAGTATTAAATTAACCAGAGAAGCCATGGCAAAGAGCCGACAACATCACAGGCTAAATTACCATAGAACGGATGGAGAAGTCCACTGAAATAGCTTCCCTTGAAGGTTCTTTCGAATTCAGGCACGGCGAGAGAAATACCCGGATAAAGCATCCCTATTGAAATGATCTGCAGATTCTATTTTACGAAGATCGCCCTCCAACCTGGCCTGAGAAGGATATTCTGCAGAATATGTAGGTTCCATGTATGCTGGACGTGCCTGGTATGGAACATATGAATCTCTGCTGCTGATGTCATTGAGCCGCTTCTGCTCTATATGTGGTTGACGGTCACGGTGGTCCAGCAGTAACTTCCGTCCATTAGAATCACGGGTCTCAACTAAGCGATCATCTCTATAAACATCAAGATTATCAGGTAATGGATCCCTACTGTATGCGATATAAGGGACTATTTGTGGGATGGCTCTGGGAGGACTATGATGAACCAAATATGAATCTCGCCTCTCACTGTAAGGATCATGATGAACTATGTATGCTCTCTGTCCATCTCTGTAAGGAGATGGGCGCTCCAGCTGTACCTGTCGCCCATCTCTATAAGGATCATGACGCTCTAAGGGTGGATCTCGCCTAACCCCATAAAACGTCACGACGTTCTCGCCCATCTCTGTAAGAGTCATGTCGTTCTATGGGTGGTTCTCGCCCCTCCCTGTAAGAATCATGTCGTTTGATGGGTGGTTCTCGCCCATCCCTGTAAGAATCACGTCGTTCGATGGGTGGTTCTCGCCCATCTCTATAAGAACCACGTTCTATGGGAGGATCTCTTCGATCTGTGTAAGGATCACCATGGGTTAAAAGTGGGGCATCCCGATAAGGATCACAGATTTCTAAATATGGATATTTCCTGTAAGGATCCTCTCCCGAAGTCCTATCATGAGGATACAAACGAACAGAAGATGGTCGAGGTGCGGGAACCCGTAAAGGCAGTGGTTCCTGCAGTGGTGAAACTGGGACCCTCCTTTGGCGCTTGTGAGAACGGTCATGGTACCTACGCTCCTCCCTCACTGAATGTAGCTGGGCCCCTTCAGCTCTACGTATCCTAAGCCCGCCTCTATGTACAGTTGTGCGGTTCTCTGCTTTCCGACTCCTGCCTGACTTTACTAAGCGCTGTCCTCTACTCTTAGCCAGAAAAAGTTTGCACAATTTATTGACCTGGAAAAGATGTATTGAATACAACAAAGATAATAAATCAAAATGAAATATGACAGCTTGTCATTCGTATTATCATGCTACCAAACTAGTCCTTGAGAACAGTGTGAGCCAACGAGGTTTCCCAAATACCTGAACTGAATTAAGTTTGCAATCAAACTTATTCTTCGAAAAGTAGTTATCCTTAATAACCTTCTTGAACTTCTCCTCAGCTAAAGGCAGACAATCTTTCAGAACTCTGAATCGAACCTGAAACGGTAACTGCCTTTTCAAATCAAAACTCAAGGTTCAGCATATTGTCAATATTTATTCTTTTGATTACCTGAATGCATCGGGCAAAACAATTGGAGAAAATACATATTTTATAAAAAGTAAATAGAAATATATTATCTTTTCATGGTTGAGAACAATCGAACATCAATACGACCATTCAAAATCTTAACTAGCTACAACAATTTCATTTTCATAAAAAATGATGAGAGAGAGGAGTAAAATAAATACTTGATTCCAAAAAAGGAAATCTAAATTTTGACTAGTGTTTCTTTACCATTTTGAGTATAGTTGACAGCAATGAGAGAAAAATGTCGCTTAATGATAGATTAGCTTAATACATACTTGTGAATATTGAAGGACTAACGTGCTCTAGTTTATGAGATAAGTTCGCATGCGCATGCAATTATTCTTAATATACATTTGCAATTCTTCTTGTGCAAGCAAACAATCAGTGTAAACTCAACAGCATGCATCTTTTGGTGGTTCATAGCTTTCATGGGAAAAAAATCAAACGCTGGACTTCTTGAAATATTTTCTTCCACATCTGCACTTCTCCTAGCAGGTTAGCTCATACTTTCGGACTTTGACTCCTTCTAAGAGATCCAAGAGATTCTCCTCGAGGACTCGTAACTTGAGCTGCTGCTCAAAGTACAATGTAATCGATGCTGTTTCCACTTTTCAATAGATTTTGCCCAGTTTGATCTTTGGCAAAAAATATTTCCAAAGTTGTCTGAGATATCTAAATATGCTTTCAACCTTTTCCAGACTTAGCTTTTAGCTTGTGACTAAATGACTCGATCAACCATACTCTCAACCTTAAACCCAAAGATCAAATATACAATTCATGACTGAAATCCCAGTAAGTTTAACTTCTCAGAGTTTCTGAGCTCAAATTGGAGTATGAAAAGGTAACCTAGCTACAAAGGAAAAAGACACTTGACCAATTAAACACAGATGACCTAAAGTATACACTTCTTAACATCATTCCCTGCACAGAATTTACCAACCCGCCCATAATTGTGTCTATATCATCTCTCAGGAAAATTCTGATTATCAACCACAGATTGAGAAATATATGAAATGTAGGCATAGCATATATCGTACACACATGCACGAACCTGAGACGGAAACTGTGATTTGAAGGCCTTGGGTTCAATGTTATAACCACCAGGTCCAGCAGCTTTATATATGCCATTCAACAATTTCAGATCAACATCATACAGAAATAGTCTCATCCCAGGATAAATCTTCTCCACGGTATCTTTCTTGCTTGCCGGCAACCCAAGAACCCTATATCGGAAACAGTCTTCCTTTGTTGTAGAACTACACATGAAAATCATTCCCATGCTCTCAACTCGCTCTTTAGCCTTTCTCTTGCGTGATGATTCTGGTTTATGATCATCCGCAGATTTCAATTCTTTTGAGCTCGCTGGTTGCACCTTCTTTCTATTCCTTGTGGATTTATCCACATCCTCTTTCAAACTTTCTTTCACTTTCTCAGTGACAGGTTCTTGACTGTTGCCTGCATCACCGTTTGTTATTTGTTGAACTTCTTCAACATTTTCATTTTTCTCAACTCCACCTTCCATTTCCACATGATCTTTTGACTCATCTTCTCCTGTCTGTAACTCAACAATATTATCATCTTTGTCAACAGTATCTTCTTCATTGACATCTTCAAAATTTTCATCACCATCTTCCCCCAAGCTTTCTTCAGAATGAAGTTCATCATCTTCAGAACTATTTAGGTCCTCTTCATCAGAATTATTATCATCCATTTCTGTCATAATTTCATTTTCATCATTGTCCACCATAACTGCATTTTTCATTTCTAGATTGTGAGTTTCTTCATCTTTTCCACTTTCTGCCTGGTCAAGTGATTTTTCTATTTCATCTTCATACGGAACAGCAGCATTGTCTGGTTCCACATCCACTTGCGTAAGATCACAAGTGTTTGACTGACCTAATGCATTTTCAGAAGCTTCATTCTCCTTACGAGCTTTATTAGAGCTTCTTGTAACTCTCTTGGCACGCACCATTGCCAACTCAGTGGAGCCAAAGCAGATTATGTATAAGTTCTTCACTCACTGGATGACAATATACTGAAAAAAAGACATCCACCTTGGTAAGATTATCCATATACACGACAAACACAAATTCTTCACTGAACACGTATATCAACCAAATGATTCAATGTTTGTTGCCGCACTGTTGATTTTGAGCCCAAAATATCTGCAATTAGATCTGCAGGATCTACACTTCTTGGTCTTAGCTTCTAAAACCAAGGTGTCCTGAGATCAGTCACCGATTGAAACTATTTTCCCATAAAATACCTTTCAGGATGATAACCCAGCCACCTTATGCGTGAGCTCAAACGATTATGATATTCGGTAGTCATTTGGCGGGCCAGGAGTTTACTATCTCTACATCATATGAGTTCCTGATTTCTTAATATATTGTTAAAAAAACATAAATCAATTGGTAAATTATGACCCCATTGTACGTACCATTAAGGGTTTCACTTTTTTCTTATATAAATCTTACAAAAAGGACACAGTCAACTCTCAGACCCCTACCCAAGGCGACTTGGAATGTAAATTGAAGTTTGTTTTTAATCTAAATAAACTCTAAACAAAGTTGAACAGGAATAACACTAAAGTTCTAATTCCAGAGCCAACAGTGGTCAAAGCGGTGGAGTATGAATTTCATGTTTAATACATTTAATATGTGTCCAAAAATATAATATGAATCTATGATTTTGAGCATAAAACTGCTGAGAGCAAAAAACCAACCTTGTGGAATACAAGCAGAAATGAGAGGAACAACAAACCTACTGACTGAATAATCATATCTGGCAAAATTCAAGTTTTTAAAAAATTGAACAAAACGCTAAAAATTAGGACAAAGCTCCTAGAGCATCATATTAGAAAAAAGGTAAGTTCCCCACTACTCATCCGTTTTACCAAAAAATCCTACATTTTATTGACAGAGAGCCTGGAATCCGAAATAGTAAGAACCTAGAATTTCCTGTTCCATGAAATTTTCCAGAAACTTCATATGAAGTCTCAAGAATGTGCTCGCACTTCCATGCAGATATTCTAAAATGACCACACAAACCGTTTTCAAGTCTGATGCTTCTCGGATAAAAATACTCTTGTGTAGATACATTGGATCCAAAGACTTAAATACGAAACTAATGAAATGCGGAGACCGACCGTGTCTGATATGGCCAATGATCTTATCCTGACTGCGCCAAATAAGAAGTGAGTCACATTTAATTTTCAAATAATCATTGTTCCAATTTTGTTTAAATAGTAAAAAAAAATTACATAAGAAAATTGATAATTCCTCACCACTATGTTTATATCTTGCATCTTAATCCAATAACAATGTGATTATATAACATACTGCAAATCTTTAAAATATTTATCAAATTATTCAATAAATCAAATGTATATGAATGTGCATATACAAACATAATAAAGGAGTTCGATGCTCCTGTATCCTAATCTTTGAGAATAGCTGGATTACTTACCCAAATAATTCCCTGATGATATTCTCATAGCATTACCTATGTAAATAGCTGCATATTCAACTTAATTTTCGCAAGTAAAACCCACAGGTAAAGTGAATTCAAGCATTTTGATTTGTATCGTATTTAAAAGAGACCAATTGAAAGATCATCAATAATCTCTGATTGCAAAAATCAATTCCATCATACAATGAATGTTAGTAGGCATGACAATTTAACAACCCTTAATCAGTACAGTGTCAAATACACAATCTAAAACTGATGGTGAAAGACATAATCATCCAATCGATCCTACAACACAAGTGAGCAAAATCAAAAAATTTTATCATGAGAACAGACAATTTAACAACCCTAAACTGGTATTTCTTATCCAAATAGGCAATGACAATCTAGGTCTGATTAAAAGGCATAAGCATTAGATCCATCATATCATACAATACAAGTGGCAAAAATCAACAAATTTCTATTGTGAGCAGAACCAACAAAATTTAAACAACCCTAAAATGGTAATGCTTTCGAATAGAAAATCTACATATGTTACTAAAGCCATAATTAACACAATATATCGATCATACAATAACAATGAGCAGGATCAACAAAATTTAACCGTGAGCAGAACCCACAAAATTCGCACAACCCTGAATTTGTAAGTTTTCATATATACAATCTAAATCAATTCTAGAAGCCATAATTGATTCAGATTATTTCCAATCAATTCTCCACAAATCCAATTATCCTAAACCCAGTTACTCTCCGCACAACAAATCATTTACTCTACTTCCAATATTGAACTGCTTTCAAATCCTAACCATCAACACCCAACTGAACAAGCCCATTCCGCGGCCAAGCCACCACAGTAAGAGGGCTCCTCCAATTACTAAACATACGTTGAAACAACCAGCACAAAAATGGCCGCAAAACTGCAACTTTTAAACAAAAACCCAACAAGAAACCGAAATAATAACCAAATTGCAGACTTTAAACAAACGCCAAGGACAGACCAAGAAACGAAAATCGCGAGCAAAATCAATTACCACGAGGCAAATATTAAGCAACAATAACAGAGAACTTGAGCCAATTCTCACCTCTGGCAGCCGAAGTTTCCACCAGATCGAACGAAACAGGACAATTAGTTGTGTCAAGTCTCTACGACCTAGGGTTTCGTATAAAGCTATTTGCCCGTAAGATAAAGAAAATGTCTGAATTTATATTGGAAAAATTGCATAAAAATCCCCAAATCAAAAAATACTCGAAATAACACTGACATTTTTTAACTTTTCTTATTAAAATTATATCATGAAAATAATATCAAAGTCTAGGTTTTATCGATTCAGAAAATTTCAGTATTATGCAAAAATAATTACCCTAGACGAGAAAGAGAAATTTCAAAAGTTATGGATCCGAACTTATGCTCGATATTTATTAATATTTGGAATATTTGAGACAAGAAAATCTCACCAAGGTTAGATTACAAAAGCAACTGAAGATGGAGAAGCTCTAACAGGTACAAGAAAATAGTTAAAGTACTAATTTCTTAGAAATAGTGTCAGACTCCTCTAAGATCTCGGAATATCCCAGGGAATTCAAAGAACGGTACAACATTGTGGCAATCGCCTATATTTTATACCTTAAAAAGTTGAAGAAATCCTTTAAAACAATAAGAAATTCTTGACACCTTAAGAAAATCCACAAAGGTAGAAAATCTTGAACACTTACCCAATTTCAGTAACATGACTTCGGGTGAAAGGTTACCACTATCCTTCGGCACATAACCCTTATTACATAAAAAAGGGAAGGCCAAAGTGGTACAAAAACCTTTTTTCGATGAAGAAAAAATGATCAATCTTATGAAAAAGATCTCGGGAAAGGTAATATACCTTGATGAAAAGTTTTGAAAGGACTGATCTAAATTATCTACAAGACCTTGCATAATATTTTGCAAATCTGAAGGTCATAGATTTAAAAATGAACACAACTGGGGTTGACCAACCCATGGTTCCAAGGATTACTGCCCCGGAACCACCAAGATCTAGTGTGGGATCCTATGATGAAAACATGGGAGAAACCCAAAATAATTTTCGGGTTGGAAGAGAGTCCTGGAACACTGTAACGCCCAAAAATCCATAAATTCACAAATATAAAGTTTAAAGTTTTGAAAGATCTATTTGTAATTCTATTGTCAATCAGCTTTCATCTGTGCTGATTCTATTTTAGAGTAGGGCACGGTTGTGAGAGTCATCCGGTCGATCAAGACAAGCCCGGTTCGTTTTATTTTTAACCAAATCGGTTGAGTCTGCATTTTATTTGTTTTAAAAACAGAGTAGCACTTTAATAAAATCGTGTTTTTCACTCATCGTGGCTTTGGAATTTTCATATAAATACTTTCAAACGCATCATGCATCCCCATTCACAAAAACTTCGAGGAAAACTTTTGAAGCGGTGCTCTCTGTAAACAAGAAACCGACCAAAGTTTTAAACTTTTCAAAGGGACCGATTGTTTGTGTGCCGTTCGAGCCTGATAAATCTCTGTTAATCGTCCTTGTTGTTAAGGCAAGTAAATGTTGTTTCTTGCTGCACTTTAGAAAGCATATATTGTTTTTTCTTGCATGTTTGTATGTGTTGAAGGTTTGAGAAATGCTTCATTTGAAGTTTTTCAAACACAGCTGAGTTTATGATATTTCTCAAGAAAGTATTGGTTTGTTAAAGTTTTGATTCAGAGAAGTTGTTAGAAAGTGTTTTACGAGGTTTGTTTTTGTTTCTTCCTGAGTTTTATGGGATGCTCTTCAAGCAACTTACAAGCAGCTTACGTGTCCTTGTTTCTGGATTTTCTTTAGATATTTTTGATTACGTCAAACTAAGGAACTCTTCCAAGCTGTTAGTTATTACTGAGCTAAGTTCGCGATCTGCTTATTTTTCCCGAGATGGTTTTTAAGTCGCGATCTGATTTCATTGTCCAGCTCGCTTGCGATCTGATTTCATTGTTCAGTCTGCTCGCGATCTGATTGTCCGATCGGAGTTGACTTTATTTGACCAAACAGCCTTGAGCTGATTTCCTATCTGAACCAGTACGCTAGCGAACTGCTTTACTCCGAGCTGATCCAGCTTAGGTTCCCCCTGGACTGACGCAGTAACTTCAAGTTTAATTCTTCGTTTCTTTAGCCCTGATTCGAAGGTATAACTCTAATCTCTTCGCAGTTATACCCATTGCAAGAAATAGTTCATCAGCTTAGAGCTCTGCTGTTCACTATTCGTTTCAATAGCCCGAGCTGATTCCAGTTTTCTTCCTCAATTGAACTCTGATGAACTTCCAATAGCTTTCGAACATCAAAAGAGTTTTAAAACAGCAAACCATATACAAAACGATCTGTTTAGATCAAGAAAAGCAGAGAAAGAAAGTTTTACATAAAGTAAAGAAAGTTTTACAGAAAGCTTTAAAGGAAGTAAATCAAAATTTAAAGTGATTTATGGCAAAGATAACAGACGATCATCATAGGAAGGGCGAGGACACTGGTTGACAAACCGGTATGCCCCTTCACATAGGAAGGATGAGGACGCTGACTGACGAACCAGTGTGCCCCTTCACATTGGAATGGACCAAGATTATGGTTGATAAACTATAATCCCTTTCACAGCATAGTTGGGATTTATTTCCCAGTTCCAGATTTCAGATGATAGTTTGATCAAATGACTTTTTGACCTATGTGTAGCTTCTGAGCCATAACTCAACAGAAAATAAGAACAAAGTACATGGTTGTTTACAACCACAACTTAAA
Source organism: Dorcoceras hygrometricum (assembly GCA_001598015.1). Classification (NCBI taxonomy): domain Eukaryota; kingdom Viridiplantae; phylum Streptophyta; class Magnoliopsida; order Lamiales; family Gesneriaceae; genus Dorcoceras; species Dorcoceras hygrometricum. The sequence continues at coordinate 75,319 of KV008798.1, forward strand.
GAAAAGTTTATGTTACTTCCTTTTAAAGATCAGTAAATGTTTTCAGTATGTTTCAAACATGTGCAGTTATGCTTTTCAAGTTTTTTTCATTTTACCAGACTACAGTGTTCAATTTTCAGCTTTTAAGTTCTATCAGCATACGAGCTTTTAGATACAGTTAAAATTATGTGATGCATGTATTGCCTGCCTTTGTTATTCCAGACTTGCTTGTTGAGCCTCTAGGCTCTCTAGTTTTATTGAGTGCAGGTAAGGAGAATTAAGCGAAGCTGGATGGTGCGAGTTGGATCAGATCGAGGGTGTTTATCGTGGACATTCATTTCCGTGTTGTTCCAGTTTACAGTCTTTTTGTTGTATAGTAGTTAAGACACATCTTTGGAATATTTCAGATTACCTCTTCGTTTATTCAATGTAATCTGAGTGTATTAGTATATTTGAGTATACATATAAAGTTCAGCAGTTGAGTGTTACTTCGATACAGTTTCTTCTCATATATTGCGATCTGAAATTTTAATTAATTTGCAAATCAGCCCAGAACAAGTTATCATCTTTCAATTTGCACATTCCCAGTTTATTTATTTAAAATTTTTGGATCGGGGACTTACAAACACGGTCAAGGAGGAGACAAATACCACTCCACCAAACACTGTATGGAAAGACTATCCTAGAGCCAATACAGCCAGGAGTTATGCTTAACCTGGATGTACTGAAAATAGAGAAAATCTCATTGATGATTGGACATTAGCTATGAGAATCGCAGCAGGAACTTGGATCTCAATAAAGAACGATTCATTAAATTATTAGAAATGTGTCTGATAGGATCAATAAAAATCTCATGGGATATGACGTTTGCAGAAACAAAAGAATCAGTCCTAGCTGGTGGATTTCTTAGCGAGATCGCAGGAAGAATGACTACCCTTTTTAAAGCACAATTATAGGTGTGAACTATTTTAATAGCCAAGGCACAACGAAGAAAATAGATACACCCAAGTTCTGTACAGTCTTGAATTACATGACATTTTTCTAGTAGATGAATACATCATGTTATTCACTAAATACAGATGGAATTCTGAGTAGAAGAAAATACAATGCAACTTTTCTTCACAAAATTTCCAGTCCTTGGAAGAAAATATTAATAAGAGACTACATTCCAGGGAACCCAGATAATTTGGTAAGAAGGGCCTCATTCCTCAAAGGAAAACTGGTGGAATGCTGTCATCAAGCATCATTACAAAAGAATTACAAGAGATTAAGGAATCAACAAACGAACCCTTTTGTGTTGCAAAGAAAATGATTCTTCCAATAATTATTGGATAAGGCCGTATAGGCAGAAGAAAAGGAGTTTCAGAACTCATCCCTACACAAGAAACAGAAGATGTTCTTGGAGATCAATGACTGTATGGTCAGGACAGAAGACCAGAACTTACAAATCTGGACAGAGAAGCGGACCATCAAGTAATAGGAGTTCTTCTCAAACCTCAAGTTCATCTCGAAGCACTGAAAGAACACTAACAACAAAACTTTTAGGAGAGCCTAGACAAGGGTAATGAAAGTTATAAAGACTGTAACTTTTGGCAGATCTAGAGGACATATCTCCACCAACTGTCCAGAAAATGAGAAGAAAGGAATCAAGCTTTTTGAACCAACTACTGATATCAAGGGAGCAGTTTATTATCAAGATCTAATTCAAGTATACCAATTTTAGGACATTCCTTCATATCAAAGTATATATGAAGATGAAGAAATCCTAAGTCAAGAAGGATCTGATGGAGAAATCGGAGTCAGAATCCGACTGAGGGAGAAGTGTTTCATCACAAAGCACATGAAGGTTTGTCTGATTTCTTTAGCAAGACAACTATTTCTCACAATATGATTCAAAGAATCATGACGGAAATCCAAGATTACAAAGATATCAAGGATACTCTGTAGGTCAGATAGAAAAGATCTTAGGAAATGAGGCCTAAGGAGCATAAAGCATCATTTGATCTATAAGGTTTCCAAAAGAAAAATGACAATCCCAATATGACTCACAGGAAACCGAATGAAGATGCAGCTAAAGAATTACAAAAACTCAAGACGGAAATAGCACGACTAATGTCCTGGAGAGCAGTCCAAAATGATAAAGAGACTTTCAAGGAAGGAATTGATTCACCCATTGATATCGCCATATGCGATAAAGGAAAGGGCAGTTTACAAGATTTTGGTGGAACACAAGCCTTGTAAACGACTTGAGAACGGAATGAAATTCACGGTGGAAGATCATATTTGGAAGATTCAATGATTCCATCCTCAATATGCATTCTAGTAGGAATGTTATACCGAGAATATAAGGCAGAATATTTCGCCGCTTATATTGATTTAGGAGCAGGGATCTGTACAACAAAAATAGGAATATTCCCAAATGAATTAGAAGACGATCTACCTCACATTGCTTGGAGAGAATTCTCAAAGAGAATTTTAATCCTAAAAAAGGGGATTAAACACGCAGAAATACTAGTTTGAGGTGCTGGACAAATATCTTGGTATAAAGTAAAGACACCATCGATTTATTTTCATGATACAGGAGCAGACATCTTGCTAGGAAACAATTTCCGACAAATGTTTAAACTTTACACACAAGAAATGAAACAAGGAGACTCGCGTTCACTACACCATGTGATCAAAATCATAGTTCAAAGATTACAAGAAGCATTTTTCCAGAAAATGCCGATTCAATTTCGTAGCAAGCATGGTGATGAAGGAAAACTTTTGCACACAAAGAAGAAGGATTCCAGAAGATTTGGAGACACAACGCTCCAAATAAGTACTGGGTAAAATCTTCAACAAGAGGAAATTGAATTTCTTAAAATATCCTTACATCAGAATGATATAGAAATGAAATCCAAAGTATCACATGAAGATGTCAAGAGGGGGATTAAAGAAAGCTACAATGAGAATCTCTTGGCATGTTGAGACAAGAGTCAACTCAAAGAAACCCTTCAAGTTAAAGAGTGCAAAGAGTATGAGTTTGTAAGATGAAAGCTATTGTTAGGATAAAAAATACACAGTACAGAGTGTTGAATATTCTAAGTTTTGGTGAAGATAAAAATAACTAAGATAAAATCAGCTCGGAGACTGAGCAAACAAACCAGTCCAGAGCTAACAACATGTTTTGTTCAGACCAGATCAGGGTTAAGCTGAAAGACAACTCAGCTATATAAGTGGAATCAGATCAGTTCAATAGCAAAACAGCTTAGAAGAGCAGATCAGTTCAAGAGCAGAACAACTTAGAAGAGCAGGTGTTAGGATCAAGCGCTTACCACTAGGCCAAAAGCTATAGCTATTAGCCAAGGTGCAACTTTATTTTCTTATAATGTGTAGGGTTGGGCTGTTAGGCCCATGAGTCAGGGGAGGTGCGTTTCTAACTGTTGGTGCTGTCTCAATTCTCTTAGAGATCAGTCTTACCCTTACCCTACCGTCGGCCTTATCCCCCCAGCAGAGATAATATTACCCGTTAAGATCTGGAATCACACTTTTATAGCCCACATGGCCAACCAGATCAAGCGGCGCAACGTCAGCAGCTTGACGTACGAGAACTTCCCAGGAGGTCACCCATCCCAGTTTCTCATCCTTGTACGCTTAACTCAACAATCCCCCCCAAGAAGTATAGAAAATGCTTCTTGGGAGACTCGAACCCCTGACCTCGCTTTGATACCGATTGTTAGGATCATGCGCTTACCACTAGGCCAAAAACTATAGCTATTAGCCAAGTTGCAACTTTATTTTCTTATAATGTGGTAGCGTAGAGTGCACCTATTATGTGCATTAGGGTTGGGCTTTAGGCCCATGAGTCAGGGTAGGTGCGTGTCTAACTGCTGGTGCTGTCTCAGTTCCCTTAGAGATCAGTCTTATCCTTCCCCTACCGCCGATCCTATCACCAGCAAAGATAGTATTACCCATTAAGATCTGGCATCACACTTTTATAGCCCACATGGCCAACCAGATCAAGCGGCGCAACGTCAGTAGCTTGACGTACGAGAACTTTCCCAGGAGGTCACCCATCCCAGTACTGTCTCACCCTTGCACGCTTAACTCAACAGCAGGTTATTTCAAGAGAAGAACAACTTAGAAGAGAAGATCAGTTTAGAGCAGATTAGCTTAGAGTACATCAAACTCAGGACAGTTCAGCTTAGGACAGATCAACAGAGGAGTAGTTCAGTTCAGGATATTAGTATGCAACAAACTGCTTGTCAAATCATTCCGATTGTAGCATGATTTGATGTATTTCTAAGGATTCATTTATAGTCGCTGGGACACTTTCGACTAAAAACAGATAAGTCCAAGAACTACATGTGATAAGATTTGCCATTTTAGTGCAAAAGACGGAAAGCATTTAAGGAACAGTACAAGGTACAGTACTAGAATTAATACACATTTATGAGCTTCAAGCAACAGCTCAGATCCATCCGATGTGTCTAAGGTTAGCATTTATTACCGTTGGATCAAAATAGTATATATAGAAAATAGCTCGTAAGAAGATGCAAGATGCTATAAGGAAGATGCTATAACGAGAAAACATATTGCGAGCTGATATTGAACAGAAAATCAAAACTATCTTTCTTATCAGTCGTAACAAGATTTTAGTGTGTTGTTGAATCTTTAGGCTTTGAGCTTTTTATTCTTATACTTCAGAAAAGCCTTTGAAATTCCTTGTAAACACAGCCTGTGAGCTGTTGTAATTTGTGATATTATCAGCTCAGGTGCGGTCTGATTGACTGGATTAGGATACCTTGTATTTTTATCAAATTTTCTAGTGGAATCCTTCACTATGTGTTTGTTTATTGAGTTTTTGCCTAGGTTGTAATTGGCATGTGATTGTGCATATACATGTCATGCATCGGGCATGCATTTCCATATTGGGCCTTGAGATCTTATTGCCAGCTGTTGCATTGATGCTCAGATTTGAGCGGTATTCTCGTGGAGTGGTGTTGATTGCACATTCTCGTTGGTGAGCACTGAGGATGCATCGGGTCGCTCCTGTCCCCTCAATTTGATGTGGCCTTGATAGGTGGTGGCGAGGGGTTGTAGTACACTTTATTTGCTGTTGCAGCCGGACGTGTAGCTCCCATTACTCTCGACGATGAGCCACATCTATTTTAGTTGGGAATGCCCGGGGAGCTCCCGAATTCTCGATGATGTTGCCACATGTTGTTGTTGACCGTTTTCATTTGGTCTCCGGTCTTGGTATCCGTTATTTCTTGTTATCGGACATCAATAGCCTAGCATGTTGCATATGTCATACATAATTCATTTGCTATTTTATGTTGATCCCGTACTGGGGTTTGACCCCTTTGTCTTTTGGGGCTGTTTTGGTTGTGTTGTGGCCATAACAGGTTATCCAGGTCGATCATCCGTGTCAGGCCCGATGCTCTAAATCAGTGATTAATTACTCAATTAATTGCAAAATGAGGAAGCTTAAAATACGGGGGGTTTTTTTTCGGCCTGAACATAAAATACAATTCAAATACAATCATACTCAAAGTATAGATTTTTAACTCAAAATCTACACAACAAAAGAAGTACCAGAAATGTATACAAATATCTCAACGAATGCAAATCTCAATTACAACATTCACGTAGGGCATTCCTTGGTAAACTAGCTCAATACAATATACATAACTGGGACTAAAAATGGGGCTCTACCAGTTGACGCACCACGCGATCCAACTAGGTTACCTGAAGAACCTGCAAAGGCCAATGACAAGACCAAAGCTGTGAAAACCCGAAAATTTAGCTTCAAAAAAAAAAACGAAAAAAAATGTTTACCTGCTGGTCGAAAATCAGCAGGTGGTCGAAATTCAGCAGTGATGGCGCGAGAGCGAAACACCGACGTTTCGTGGAACCAACAGTTGCGCGTTTCGATCTTAGAGGTTACTGCTGGCAGGCGTGTCTTTTAGCACGAGAGTGATCGAGAGAGCGACACGTGTCGGTAAACATTTTTGAGTGGTTGACTGCTGGATCAGCAGATGTGTGAGTGTAGAGTGACCAGCTGTTGGTTTGGGAAAAACAGTCGAAGAAGTGGAGCGACGTCGTTTCGTTAAGTTGAAACGCTGCGTTTTGGAACCAGCAGCGAGGGGATTGTGAGTAATGCGTTGCGACTGGAGAACCAGCAGGTGGAAGCGATGCTGACGTAACCCTTACGATGTCGTTTGGATTAGTTAAATCCAACAGATGGTACTTGAAGTTTAGCGATAGCAAAACGATGTCGTTTGAAGAAGTCGATACGACAGCGTTTTTCCTTCGCGCTAAAGATTCAGCAGATGGCTTGTGCGATGATTGAAACCAGAAGATAGCTACGGTTATCTTGAGTCGGCAGGTACATTACTTAAAGATAACCAGCAGGTACTTTTCAATGATATCAAAACGGTGTCGCTTGAATAAGTTGACACGACAACGTTTTGACTTAACGCTAAGGATCAGTCGTTGAGTTTGAAAAGAAACCAGCTGTGACCAACAAAGAATTCAGATTCAGCAGCACTTCTCCACCCATATAAGAATGAAGAGCAGGTAGAAGAAGAAGAACAAGATCAGTTCTGGGGCTGGTGAAGATTCCGTTTGTTGATGTAATTATAATTTAAATTTTTGCTTCCGCATTTTTCTGATTTGCGATGTAAAAACAATATTATTTTGGATATGTAATAGACTGGTTTGAGCTATGCTATGATGGCTTAATGTTTTACAATTTTTAAATTGTTTAATATTACCGATGTCATGAGTCTCGGTCTCGGGGCGTGACATTTTAGTGGTATCAGAGCTCACCAGGTTCATAATCCAGCTGGGAAACCAAATCTGAAATTTTCAAGGTCCGGGAAGAGTTTCAGATTTTGGCGAAGACCAGTGCTGCCCTCCAAAAACATGCTTTGCCTTTTCGTTTAAAATTTTAATAACTTTTTGTACAGGACCCCGATTTCAGTTCCGTCAGCTGTTCTGAAATCCCTATGGTTCGTATCTTCTGTTTATGGATTAACCTCACGACTTTATATTTTTGGACGTATCCTCGATTTTAGGAAATGGCCCCTTCTGTCCCCCGTACTCGTGCTGCGGCTGCCCTCCGTATGAAACAAATTGCCCTCGATAACCAAGACCGCACCATTAGGCGCCTTAGAGCCCAGTTAGCCACTGAGAGACGAGGATTGGCCGCCACGAAGAAGGAACTTGAAGAAACGCAAGTAGCCTTAGAGGCCTCACATAAGGTCATTGCCGGACTGACCGAGATAGGCCTTAGCATGTCCAAGAAGATTGAAAAGATGAAGGTTAAGAAACAACAAGTTAGAGCAAACCATGTGGAGTGCCATCAGAAGTTCCAGGCTCGCATCCACGAAGCCGAAGACTCGATGCAAGCTCAACACTTGATCATCGAGGCCCTAGTGGATGAGAAGGACAGCCTACTTCAAACCATCCACGATCTCCAAGAAGCTAACAATGCCCCTGCTCCATTCGATGGTGAATGGGAGGAAGAACCGGAAGAGGAACCGGAAGAGATTGAGGATATTCCTCTAGGAGAGGGAGAGATAGATGATGAATAGGATATATTGTAGCTTTGTATTCAATTCATCTTTCTATTCGAATAAATTGCTTAGCCTTCAAGATATCTCATTCTCGATCTTTCACAGTTATATACCGCCGTTCTTAATAAAGACTCCCTATGACAGAATATGGCAGGCGATCGTAGAAGCGACAGGAATAATGGAGGCGAAGGGCCCTCAAACAACGGAACTGGTCTTAGCAGAGAAGACCTAATGGCAATAGCTACAATGATTGCCACAACGCTTCAAGGGTTGGTTGGTCCCAACCACAACCAAGCTCCACCTCCTCCCCCTCCAACCCGTGGGACGAAGTTCTATTACGAGTCCCTTCGTAAGAATAAAGCCCCCACCTTCGATGGGAGCCACGACCCAGAAGTTGCTCAGACCTGGATGAAGAACATCGAGACGCAACTTCGACTTCTGGAGGTCCCAGACGCAGTCAAAGTGGATGTGGTAACACCACTCCTCG
>KV008798.1:85450-112529 GCA_001598015.1 Dorcoceras hygrometricum
AGAAGGAGACGAGCTCAAGATAGAAGACATCTCAGTGGTGCAAGAGTTTGCAGATGTATTTCCAGATGACTTACCTGGAAAAGTGACTGATCGAGAAATTGAGTTCGAGATCAACCTAGTGCCAGGGTCGGCCCCTATATCCAAGGTACCCTATCGAATGGCACCTGCAGAACTCAAGGAGCTCAAGGATCAACTACAGGAACTGCTGGACAAAAAGCAGTTCCGACCCAGTGTGTCACCTTGGGGAGCTCCAGTCTTATTCGTCATGAAGAAGGATGGAACTATGAGATTGTGTATAGACTACCGAGAGTTGAACAAGATCACAATCAAGAACAAGTATCCCCTTCCAAGAATTGACGACCTCTTCGATCAACTCAAGGGAGCTACAACCTTCTCCAAGCTGGATTTGAGATCAGGCTATCACCAGCTAAAAATCAGGGATGAGGATGTCCCTAAAACTGCGTTTAGGACAAGGTATGGTCATTATGAATTCACAGTGATGCCATTTGGTCTAACCAATGCACCAGCGGCCTTCATGGACCTCATGAACCGTGTATTCAGACCATTCCTCGACAAATTTGTGGTGGTGTTCATAGATGATATACTCGTATATTCATCAAGCGAAGAAGACCACCAGGAACATCTCCGAATTACTCTCCAGACCTTATGAGAGAAACAACTGTACGCCAAATTCAAGAAGTGCGAATTCTGGCTGAAGAGTGTGGCATTCCTAGGCCATATAATCTCCGAAGCAGGCGTATCAGTAGATCCAAAGAAGGTAGAAGCCATAATGGACCGGCCTGCACCTAAGACGGTGACCGAGGTTAGAAGTTTCTTGGGGTTGGTCGGCTACTATCGAAAGTTTGTAGAAGGCTTCTCTTCTATAGCGTTGCCACTCACTAGACTCACCCAGAAGAACTCCAAGTTCAACTGGAACGAAGAATGTGAGACAAGCTTTGAGACTCTGAAGACGAAGCTTGCATCTGCCCCTGTTCTGACGCTACCGATGGGAGACAAAGACTTTACCATCTACAGCGATGCATCGAAAGAAGGATTAGGGTGTGTGCTCATGCAGGATGGCCGAGTAATTGCATATGCCTCAAGGCAACTGAAGACGCATGAACGCAACTACCCAACTCACGACTTAGAGCTTGCTGCGGTGGTTTTTGCCCTAAAGATTTGGCGACACTATCTTTATGGGGCAAAGTGCGAAGTATTCACCGACCATCAAAGTCTCAAGTACATATTCACTCAGAAGGAATTGAATTTGAGACAAAGGAGATGGCTCGAGCTGTTAAAGGACTACGACTTAACGATCAACTACCACCCATGAAAGGCAAATAAGGTGGCCGATGCGCTAAGTCGGAAGAATATGAACAAGGTGATACTATCTTCAGTCTCAGCCCAACCATGCCTTAGAGAATTGGTCAAGCTAAAACAAGATCAAGACCCCGGCTTGATGAGGCTGAAAGAACAGATCAAGGAAAGGGAATCGCCTGATTTCCGAACGGACCAAGATGGGATCCTTTGGATGAATGGACGACTATGTGTAATAACCTCCGTCAGGAAGTGATGTACGAAGCACATAAGTCCAAATTCTCAATCCACCCGGGAAGTACAAAGATGTACAGAGATTTGAAAGAACACTATTGGTGGAATGGGATAAAAAGAGATGTTGCTGATTTTTTTTGCTAGATGCCGCCACGTATGCCAACAAGTCAAGGCAGAACATCAAAGACCTGGAGGATTGTTACAACCACTAGAAATTCCAGAATGGAAGTGGGAAAACATATCCATGGACTTTGTAGTAGGTCTACCAAGGACAAGATTAGGCTATGATGGAATATGGGTAATCGTGGATAGGCTAACAAAATCCACGCATTTTCTGCCTATCCGAATGAACTATGGGTTGGATAAGCTAGCTTCCTTGTACATGGACAACATCTTCAGACTGCACGGAGTTCCAACCAGCATTCTGTCAGATAGGGACCCAAGGTTCGTATCTCGTTTCTGGAAGAGCTTCCAAGAAGCCATGGGAAGCAAGGTTACTCTCAGTACTGCTTATCATCCGCAAACAGATGGTCAAACTGAGAGGACCATCCAGACCATAGAAGACATGCTGCGGACCTACGCACTAGACTTTGGTAGCAATTGGAGCGAACATCTACCCCTAATAGAGTTCGCATACAACAATAGCTATCACAGCAGCATCGGGATGGCACCATTCGAAGCCCTCTATGGACGGAAATGTCGATCGCCGTTGTATTGGGATGAAGTTGGAGAAAAGGCCATCTCAGGACCTGAACTCGTCCAAGAGACAGTGAAAAAGGTAGCCATTATAAAGGAGAGACTGAAAGCAGCCCAGGATCGACAGAAAAGCTGGGAAGATTTAAAGAGAAGACCCTTGACCTTTGAGGTAGGTGAAAAAGTGTACCTTAAGGTTTCACCAATGAAGGGAGTAGTCTGATTCGATAAGGCCGGAAAACTGAATCCCCGGTATGTCGGACCATTCGAAATCTTGGAAAGAGTAGGAACACTTGCCTACAGACTGGCTTTACCACCCAGTATGTCGAGAATCCACAATGTCTTCCATGTATCTCAACTAAGAAGATATATCGCGGATTCTAGTCATGTCCACGATGAAGGACCACTCCTCGTGGAAGGAAATTTGAATCAAAGACTGAGCTACGAAGAAGTCCCGATTAGAATCGTGGACAGAAAGGATCAGGTACTCCGACGAAGAACGATCCCATATGTCAGGGTCCAGTGGTCCAACCACACCAAAAGAGAATCCACATGGGAAGTGGAAGAAAAGATGCGAAGCCAATATCCCTACCAGTTCGACAATCAAAGTAACCAAAGTTTCGAGGACGAAACTTCTTTTAAGGAGGGAGGGATGTGAAAACCCGAAAATTTAGCTTCAAAAAAAAATAGTTTACCTGCTGGTCGAATCAGAAGGTGGTCGAAATTCAGCAGTGATGGCGCGAGAGCGAAACGCCGACGTTTCGTGGAACCAACAGTTGCGCGTTTCGATCTTAGAGGTTACTGCTGGCAGGCGTGGCTTTTAGCGCGAGAGTGATCGAGAGAGAGACACGTGTCGGTCAACATTTTTGAGTGGTTGACTGCTGGATCAGCAGATGCGTGAGTGTAGAGTGACCAGCTGTTGGTTTGGAAAAAACAGTCGAAGAAGTGGAGCGACGTCGTTTCGTTAAGTTGAAACGCTGCGTTTTGGAACCAGCAGCGAGGGGATTGTGAGTAATGCGTTGCGACTGGAGAACCAGCAGGTGGAAGCGATGCTGACGTAACCCTTACGATGTCGTTTGGATTAGTTAAATCCAGCAGATGGTACTTGAAGTTTAGCAATAGCAAAACGATGTCGTTTGAAGAAGTCGATACGACAGCGTTTTGCCTTCGCGCTAAAGATTCAGCAGATGGCTTGTGCGATGATTGAAACCAGCAGATAGCTACGGTTATCTTGAGTCAGCAGGTACATTACTTAAAGATAACCAGCAGGTGCTTGTCAATGATATCAAAACGGTGTCGCTTGAATAAGTTGACACGACAACGTTTTGACTCAACGCTAAGGATCAGTCGTTGAGCTTGAAAAGAAACCAGCAGCAACGATTCAGCAGCAACGATTCAGCAGCGACGATTCAGCAGCGACGCAAATTCAGCGGAGGCGACTTCATCTTCTCCACGATCCAGGTTCCTCTACGCGAAACAAGATTTTTGATGCAGAAAACATCACCCGAGAAATTCAGAGAGAACTCGCACGCGTACAAGCCAGATTTCACGCTGTAACGGCCAAATTGAGGTGATTAAGGGCCAATTAAAGCTCGTAATTCCATGGTTTAATCCTACGCGTGTAACCGTCGGTGTAATGGTCATAAAGACAGAGGTTTAAGGGCGCTTAAATGGCGGACGATTGATTCACCCCTCGACGCCTATAAATACAGACAGAACCTCAGAGTTTTCCACACCATTCGAAATCCCTCAGTGGACTGATCAGTAAACCATAGACACGAAGTTATTATCAGTGCCGTTCTGTTATGTTCTGTCATGATCTGTCATGTTTTGACATGCTCTGTTATGCTCCGTTATGTCCGTCATGTTCTGTTACGCTCTGATACCATATATATATATTTCATACAAGAATTCAGTTTTGATCCTACTATTCGAGCACTGTTAAAATTCCGATTTCTGTTTCGATCTGATCAGTAAACCATAGACATGATTCTGTCGTTATATGGGTTTACGAAATATTTCGGATTCTGGGTTACTTGGTGTAACCACATGGCCTCGACCCCTTAGAGGAGTAAAACTTAGGGACTGGTCAGTAAACCATAGACACGAAGTAATCATCAGTGCCATCTGTCATGCTATGCTCTGTTATGCTATGCTATGCTCTGATATGCTATGCTCTGCTCTGTTATGCTCTGTCTGTTCTGTCTAAGCTCTGTTCTGAAATCTGTTATTCAGTCATGTATATATGTATATTTGTTATGATCGAATCCCCACTTGTTGAGTGTTTCCCCAAACACTCATCCCTTACTTCTCCACCCAGATAAGAATGAAGAGCAGGTAGAAGAAGAAGAACAAGATCAGTTCTGGGGCTGGTTTCCGTTTGTTGATGTAATTATATTTTAAAATTTTCGCTTCCGCTATTTTTCTGATTTGCGATGTAAAAACAATATTATTTTGGATATGTAATAGACTGGTTTGAGCTATGCTATGATGGCTTAATGTTTTACAATTATTAAATTGTTTAATATTGCCGATGTCATGAGTCTCGGTCTCGGGGCGTGACAAAAGCCGCCCCAAAAAGGGAAAGACAACGAGGTCAAACCTCAGTACGAAGAGCACTAAAAAAAACAGCAATCAGATAAGGCATGTAATATCTCAAGTCGTGAAATGCATAAAGGGTACATCGAAGACTCATCGACTGTCAAAGTGTTCACAACAGACTCATGCTATGAAGCATCAAATCATCAGTCAATATTCAGTATTCAGAATACAGTTGCCACATCGCATGTGGAAGTAGGGAGCTACCCAGCCGTCCCACATGCAGTACCAGCAGCACAAAATCTTATAGCTCAACCCAACCGGTGCCATTCAGCTTACTGAGGAGTGGGAGCTACCCAAACGAACCTCAGGACAGACACAATCTCGCAGCGGGGAGTAGAGAGTACGGGAGCCAACCGACAGCCCTCATTCATTTTCATTTTCAAAAATCAGCATGCTGGTACTATCCCTCATCGGATAAAAACCAGATATTCAAAAGAAATCGGCTCAAGATGATATGTATGTATGCAAGACAGTCTCAGCTTACACAATAAACATACAATAATCACACATAAGCAATTCAGAGAATCATCATACAAAGCACGGCTAAGCAGACTCAGCTTACAACCAGCACATCAAACACATCAGTCAATTCACGTTGGAAATATTATCATGCTTATGTCAAAGATGTTAAATAAGCTCAATACGTACCTTACGCAAATCTTGGTACAATACCTCAGCACCACTTACAGCTAACAGCAGAACACACTTTTAGTTCCGCTCAAGTCTCAGCCAATAGCTCAAGGCCAGTAGCTAAATGCAAAAAACCACAAGAAAGGTTCTAATCTGCCAAGATAACTAACAAGGCAGCTCTGCTCAACTTATACGGCTCACAGCCTAAAGCCTCGTAGATCCGAATAGCTACATCTAGTCAACAGAGCATAATCCAGCTCAAAGATAAACACTGGGAACAGAAACTAACGCTAGCAGAACTTGGTTACCTGAACCAGAGCTCAAATCTACAGAGAAATAGCGAAACCTAGCTCACGCAGTTCCTCAGCGACTTTTGTCCGGCCTCCTGCAAACTCCAATCTGGTACAAGAACATTGGCCTCGAAGAGGGGTTTCCAATCGACATCCCTCACTAAAATCTGACCAGCCAATCTCCGACAATCAGGGAAACCCTAGGTCTTCGTACTGAGGCTTGACCTCGTATTTCTTTTCCTGCTTTTGTGTTGTTTGGGTCTGTGTTACCCATCTGCAGGATCTTCAGGTAACCAAGCTGGATAGAGTGGAGCGCCAGCTGGTCGATCCCCGTTTCCTTGAGTCCCAGTCTATTTTTATTATGTATTGAACCAGGGGATGCCCTGCGCCTTTATGTATTTTGGGGATCGTTGATGATTGCTATTTGTTGTTACCTGTATTGTATGAGTTTGAGTTAACTCATATTTTGAGTATTGATATTTTGAATGTATGTTTTGAGTTCAGGCCCATATTATTTCGAAAAAAAATTTAAGCCCGATTTTACGCTTCCGTGATTATGTGCTTAATTGTGCTGTAACCTTGTGTGTTTAGCACGGGGCCTGACACGAGTACTTAGCGCTGGGAGCTGTTGTACTCAAATTATCTGGATCCAACAACAGTTGAGAGACTATGGAGTTGATACTGTCGAAGCACCAATATTAAGCGACAACCATAGTATTGCCATCACTCAGAACCCTATGCTGTATTTTAGAGAATCAAACATATTGACACATACATAATTTTATAATGGACCATGTGCGTAAGAAAGACATGCGGCTGGAGCATGTTTCAAAAGATCAACAAGTTGCTGATACATTTACTAAGCCTCTGCCGGACGCTAAGTTCTCTTGCTATAGAAATATTTAGGGCTCCTTGGTATGTCTTATTTATATATGAACTTGTTTCGGGGGATTAAAATTTCAAGCAGATAGGCTTATAAGTCAGTTGAATGTGCCTGTGCTGATCTGATTCAGCTTCACATATACAGTGCATATATTATCACATTGTTTGAATAGGTGTATCCATTTTGATATAGTAACATTTGAACGGCTAGTAGTTAACGGAAAAAACCACAAGAAATGTTCTAATCTGCCAAGATAACTAACAAGGCACCTCTGCTCAGCTTACACGGCTCACGGCCTAAAGCCTTGTAGCTCAGAATAGCTACATCTAGTCAACAGAGCGCTATACAGCTCAAAGATAAACACTGGGAACATAAACTAACGCTAGCAGAACGCGGTTACCTGAACCGGAGCTCAAATATGCCGGAAAATAGCGAAACCTAGCTCAGCAGTTCCTCAGCGATTCTTCTGTCCGGCCTCCTACCAACTAAAAACTGATACAAGAACGTTGGCCTCTAAGAGGGGTTTCCAATCGGGGTACCATCACTCAAATCTGACCAGCCAATCTCCGGAAATCAGGGAAACCCTAGGTCGGGTGAACAGTAGTCACGAGGGTTTGAAAAATATCTGTCGGGGTATTCGGGAGAAGATAAGGAAATGTGTTGTAAAATAACTAAGTGTTGATCAACGGTCAATATATATATGCTCCCCAGCTTAGCTACAGTATGATCAAACCAGCTCAGACCTCTCCACTGTACCAGCTCAGGCACACAGACCAGATCGGGGCATCCAGCACATCTCTAAGCTGAAGCTAGCTTGCACAAACACAGGGAATCCCAAAGCTGCTCACCTCTAAGCTGGTGTCCCCAAGACCATCTCGCGACAGAAACTCAAACCAGCACAACAAAGCAGCCCAGCTCGTAGCTATCCTCTCAGACCAGCTCACGCCTGATCTGATCTATGCCAAACCCGAAGGTTACCAACAGCTTACACCAAAGCTGATCTTGGTTTAATCTCAAAACCCACCAGCAGACCTCTAAACTGGAACAAGATCACGCTGAACCTGAAACAGTTTACCTCAACCAGCTCGCGCAAAACCTCAGACCAACTGGCAACAAAACTTGTTCCTAGCAAATCCGAATTCTCTAAGCTGTAACATCTCTACTGATTAATCATCAATCGGCTATAATCATTGGTGCTCAAAACCATGATTCAAACCAATGATAATCTGCATTGAAACCCAAACAGCTTGTGCCATCATCTTAGCACAATTTCCTGGACCAACACACATCTCAGCTGATCCCTTCACCAGCAGCTTGGCAAACTAAAAATCTCTTTTGGTTAATCACTACCCCAAACTGATTAACTCGTTAATTATCAGATTATAGGCCTCACATTCTCCCCAACTAGAAAAAGAATTTCGTCCTCGAAATCAAACCACAACTACAAGCCAGAACTGAAAGAATACCAGAAAACCATCCAAAACTGAAATATGCCACACACCAACATCCCTCAATGCTCTCCAGGAGGCCATTAACCAAGAGTACAAAATGACTCAAAATACTAGCCAGTAAGCAAAAAATTACCTGGGTCAATACTGCGCATACTCAAACAGATGAGGCCACTCCTGTCTCATCTTATCTTCCACCTCCCAGGTAGCCTTTACTATACCATGCTTGCTCCACTGGACCATCACCAACGAAATGGTCTTGTTTCTCAATTGTTTCTCTTTCCTATCCAGAATCTGCATTGGATACTCAACATAGCTCAAAGTTTGATCTAGCTCAACTTCATCGGTCCTTAGCACATGGGAAGGATCTGGCTCATATTTCCTCAATATTGACACATGAAACACATCATTCATCGCTGCTAACTCCACAGGTAAGTGCAAACGATACGCCAAAACTCCAATCCTTTCGATAATCTCAAACGGTCCAATGAATCTTGGAGCTAACTTACCCTTGAACCCAAATCTCATCACGCTCTTGAAAGGAGAAACTCTCAAAAACACTCGATCGCCAACTTGAAACTCTAAAGGCCTATGCCTCTTGTTAGCATAGCTAGCTTGATGATCTTGTGCAGTTTTCATTCTACCCCGAATTATCTCAATCTAATCCTTCATATGCTGCACAAATTCAGGAGTAGACATTGATTCTATCAAACTTTTTCCCAGTAAATCGGTGACTGCACTTCCTACTGTACAAGGCTTCGAATGGTGCCATCCTGATAGTCACTTCGTAGCTGTTATTATACGAAAACTCTACCAGGGATTAAGAATCCTGCCAGCACCACTGAAATCCATAACAACAGCTCGAAGCATGTCCTCCAAAGTCTGGATAGTTCTATCGGATTGGTCATCTGTCTGAGGGTGATAGGCGGTACTCATAGCCAATCTAGAACCCATTGCTACTTGCAAACTCTTCCAAAATTTGGAAGTAAATCTAGGATATCTATCAGACACTATCGAAACCGGCACTCCATGCAATCTAACCACATGATCAATGTACAGTCTTGCCATATTCTTCATGGAACACCTTACGTCATAAGGAATGAAGTGGGCTGACTTAGAAAGTCTGTCAATCACCACCCAAATCGCATCACATCCCTTGTTAGAATGACGTAGTCACAAAATCCATAGAAACGTGCTCCCAATTCCACTGAGGCACCTCTGAACTCTACAGCAATCCGCCAGGTCTCATTATCTCAGCCTTGGCCTATTGGCAATTCAAAGATCGTGCTACAAATCCAGAAATATCATTCCTCATCCCTTCCCACCAATAGTGAGATCTCAAGGCATGGTACATCTTCTTCTCACCTGGATGTACACTGTAACGACTACAATGGGCCTCGTTCAAGATAGTTTCTTTCGGGTCTATCTGATTTGGAACAACTAATCTACCACGAAATCTCAGACATCCATCAGAAGCAACAATAAAATCATCTGACTAACTATTCTCGACTTTCATCCTCAGCTCATGGATGTACGGGTCAGTCCTCTGTGCTTCCCTAATGTCTGCTACAATCTGTGGTTCATCCTAAAAAGAAAAAATTACAAAGTACTATCATCTGGCTGAAAACACCATCCAGAAGTCCCCAAGTGCTCGCGGACTTTTGATATACTCAACGACGTTAACATCCCTGGCTGAGCCTTTATACTCAAGGCATCTGCCACTAAGTTCATTAGTCCGGGCTGATACTGAATCTCACAGTCAAAATCCTTGAGAAACTCCATCCAACGACGCTGTCTCATGTTCAAATCTGACTGAGTGAAGATATACTTCAATCCCTTGTGATCGGTGTACACCATAAATTGCTCACCATACAGATAGTGACGTCAAATCTTCAAAGCAAAAACGATAGCTGCTAGCTCCAAATCGTGAACAGGGTATATGGTCTCGTGGGGTTTCAACTGTCAAGACGCATAAGGTATCACTTGCCCGTTTTGTATCAACACGTATCCCAATCCACTCAGAGAAGCATCAGAGCATACTACAAAACCTCCAGAACCCGAAGGTAAATCCAAGACAGGAGCAGTAGTCAACTTCTTCTTTAGCAAAAGAAAGCTAAACTCACACTCGTCTGTCCAGATAAATCTCCTATCTTTCTGGGTCAACTGTGTCATCGGCCTAGCTATTGAATAAAATTCCCTCGATGAAACATCTAGTAGCCAGCAAAACACAAGAAACTACGTATATTCGAAACATTACTAGGTCGCTCCCAGTTAAGAACTGCCTCAGCCCAAAATACCTTGTGCAGAATGACATGACCCAAAAAGATCACCTGTCCAACAAAAATTCACACTTAGTGAACTTTGCATACAACTGCGAGTCTCTCAGAGTCTTCAACACCAATCTCAAATGCTCTTTATGCTCTCTTCTGTTCCTCGAGTACACCAGAATATCGTCGATGAAAACAATCACAAAGCAATCAATATACTCACTGAAGACACGATTCAGCAAATCCACGAAGATAGCAGGGGCATTCGTCAATCCAAACGGCATCACAAGGAACTCATTATGCCCATATCTAGTCCGAAATGCCATCTTCGCTACATCAGCGTCTCTAATCCACAACTAATAATAACCAGATCGTAGATCAATCTTAGAGTATACTGCTGATCCCCGCAGCTGATCAAATAGATCATCAATTCTCAGTAGTGGGTACTTATTCTTCACTGTTGCTTTGTTCAGCTGCCGAAAGTCAACACACATCCTCATAGATCAATCCTTCTTCTTCACAAAGAGGATCGGAGCTCCCCAAGGCGACATAATCGACCTAATGAAGCCCTTATCTAAAAGATCACGCAACTGGTCCTTAAGTTCCCTCAGCTCAGCTGGCACCAACTGGTACGGAGCTCTAGAAATCGGGGCAGTCTCTGGCACCAACTCAATGCTAAAATCAATCTCCCTTCTTGGAGGAAAACTAGGAATCTCATCCGGAAAAGTATCTGGGAACTCTCGGACAATCGGAATATCATTCAATTCCAGTCGGATTTAGAGGTTACATCCAGGACATAAATCATGAACCCAGAGTTCTCAAGTGATAACAGACTAAACATCTCCATGGACGACACCAATGGAATCTTAGACCACGAATCTGCATCGTAAAAATCCCAATTCTATCCAGAATCATGTCTAAACCTCACCACTCCATGGAAACATGCTACTATAGCCTTATAACTGGACAAAACATCCATACCCAAGATACAGTCAAAGTCTCTAATCTCCAAAGCAATCAAACTTGTCACCAGCACGTTATGATCAAATCTGATCACGCAGTCCACAACTACCTCATGGGACAACAACCTCACACCAGCAGGGATAGAAACAGATACAACATCACACAGTGGGGTAGACTTCAACCCACACTCATACACAAACAGATCAGATATAAAAGAGTGTGATGCTCCAGTATCAAACAAAACTCGGGCAGGAAAATCAAAGATAGAGAAAGTACCTGTGATAACTCCTCCAGGCATATCATCAGCTTGCTCCCGAGTCAAAGCATTCTCCTGAGCTTGTTGAGGTCCCAAAAACTGAGGTCTAGAAGATCCTCCAAACCTAGACGCTTCTCGAGGTTGAAATCCTGATCGTTGGGTCGGGGCAGGAGGTTGAGGCCTCTGTGAAGAACCACCAGTCAAGCCCTGATGCAACAAATTAGAGGGCTGTCCCCTCATCGAAGGACACACTCTAGCAAAATGTCCAGCTTGCCCGCACTTATGGCAAAGACCCATAACTCCACGACACTAAGAAGTCAAGTTCTTGCCTCCGCACTGACCACACATCACTGCTCTAGAATCACTTCCTCCAGAGCAATCTGAACCTGAAGAACTCGAACTCGATCGTATCTTAAAATTCTTCCCTCGAGGCTTGAACCTTTGGCGATTCGAATGTTGGGACATTTGAGGAGGTTGAAATGCATACATCCTTTCAGGCACGGGATGGAAACCTCATCCAGCTGTCGGCTGAACCTGATTCTGCACGTCCAAAAGACTCTCTTCTTTGTCCACCGCCCTATCCATTGCCTCGGCATAATTCAAAGGAGAACCAGCTAACACCAACTGAAACAAGTCTCGTGTCAACCCTTTCAAAAACTTGTTACGCTTCGTCCTTTCTTGGTTAGCAACGTGAGGGACATACGAAAGAAGAGAAGAAAACTGCCCAGAATAATCTGCTACCCTCAGATTTCATTGTTTCGTATTATCAAATTCCCTCTCTTGGTTGTTGTAGTATGATTCTGGGGTACACTCCCGGTAAAAAGCGGCACAGAAGCTCTCCCAAGTAACCAAGACTCCAGTCTCTCGCATGCTCTGGAAGTACCCTTCCACCATCATTGAGCATGCTCCCTCAACTGAAGAACAGCCAACTTCAGTTTCTTCTCATCGGAATACTCCACGGTATCGAACAACTCCTCCATGTGTTCCAACCAGCCCTCAGCCGTCAAACCACCCTCGAATCCAGTAAACATAGGGGAATTCATTCTCTGGAATCTAGCCCACTAGCTCCATCTCACCAATATGTCTAGTCACATCCTCCACCCCAACCTCTGCCTGCCCAGCTCGACGGTGCAAAGGTACATTCTCTTGAGCAACATCCTCGTCACTCTCCAAGGCTCTAGACTCCTCGACTACCTGCCTAACAGCTCTACCTCTCCTTCTCGGCGGCATCTAACAAAGACCAACAAGGTAAAAACATAGGCAGATAAAGAAATCACAAAGTCAAGCACAAACAAAAGATCAGACTCTTGCCTAGACTCAAATGTGATAGAAAAGAATCGAGCTTATCCCAGTTTAAGCTCTGATACCAAAATGTCAGGATCGGTGCTCTAAATCAGTGATTAATTATTCAATTAATCGCAAACTGAGGAAGCTTAAATATGGGTTAAAATTTTCTTTTTTCGGCCTGAACAGAAAATACAATTCAAAATACAATCATACTCAAAGTATAGATTTTTAACTCAAAATATACACAACAAAAGAGGTACCAGAAATGTATACAAATATCTCAACGAATGCAAATCTCAAATACAACATTCACGCAGGGCATTCCCTGGTAACCTAGCTCAATACAATATAAATAACTGGGACTCAAAATGGGGCTCTACCAGCTGACGCACCACTCGGTCCAGCTAGGTTACCTGAAGAACCTGCAAAGGCCAACACAAGACCAAAGCAGACCCAAAAAAGGGAAAGACAATGAGCTCAAACCTTAGTACGAAGGGCACCCAAAAAAATAGCAATCAAACAACGCATGCAATATCTCAAGTCGTGCAATGCATTAAGGGTACAACGATGACTCATCGGCTGTCAAAGTGTTCACAATAGAATCATGTTGTGAAGCATCAAACATCAGTCAATATTCAGTATTCAGAATTCAGTGGCCACATCGCATGTAGAAGTATGGGAGCTACCCAGCCATCCCACATGCAGTACCAGCAGCACAAAATCTCATAGCTCAACCCAACTAGTGCCATTCATCTTACTGAGGGGTGGGAGCTTCCCAAATGAACCTCAGGACAGACACAATCTCGCAGTGGGGAGTCGAGGGTACGTGAGCCAACTGACAGCCCTCATTCATTTTAATTTTCAAAAATCAGCATGCTGGTACTATCCCCCATCGGATAAAAATCAGGTATTCAAAAGGAATCGGCTAGATGATATGTATGTATGCAAGACAGTCTCAGCTTACACAATAAACGTACAATAATCACACATAAGAAATTCAGAGAATCATCATATAAATCACGGCTAAGCAGACTCCGCTTACAGCCAGCACATCAAACACATCAGTCAATTCACGTTGGAAATATTCTCATGCTTATGTCAAAGCTGTAAAAATAAGCTCAATCCGTACCTTACGCAGATATTGGTACAATACCTCTGCACGGCTTACAGCTAACATCAGAACACACTTTTAGTTCCGCTCAAGTCTCAGT
This sequence comes from Dorcoceras hygrometricum, assembly GCA_001598015.1. Taxonomy (NCBI): domain Eukaryota; kingdom Viridiplantae; phylum Streptophyta; class Magnoliopsida; order Lamiales; family Gesneriaceae; genus Dorcoceras; species Dorcoceras hygrometricum. The sequence continues at coordinate 99,531 of KV008798.1, forward strand.
CAATAGCTCAAGGCTAGTAGTTAAAGGAAAAAACCACAAGAAAGGTTCTAATCTGCCAAGATAACTAACAAGGCACCTCTTCTCAGCTTACACGGCTCACGGCCTAAAGCCTTGTAGCTCAGAATAGCTACATCTAGTCAACAGAGCGCTATCCAGCTCAAAGATAAACACTGGGAACATAAACTAACGCTAGCAGAACGCGGTTACCTGAACCGGAGCTCAAATATGCCGGAAAATAGCGAAACCTAGCTCAGCAGTTCCTCAGCGATTCTTCTTTTCGGCCTCCTACCAACTAAAAACTGATACAAGAACGTTGGCCTCTAAGAGGGGTTTCCAATCGGGGTACCCTCACTCAAATCTGACCAGCCAATCTCCGGAAATCAGGGAAACCCTAGGTCGGGTGAACAGTAGTCACGAGGTTTTGAAAAATATCTGTCGGGGTATTCGGGATAAGATAAGGAGATGTGTTATAAAATAACTAAGTGTTGGTCAACGGTCAATATATATACGCTCCCTAGCTTAGCTACAGTATGGTCAAACCAACTCAGACCTCTCCACTGTACCAGATCAGGCACACAGACCAGCTCGGGGCATCCAACACATCTCTAAGCTGAATCTAGCTTGCACAAACACTGGGAATCCCAAAGCTGCTCACCTCTAAGCTGGTGTCCCTAAGACCAGCTCGCGACAGAAACTCAAACCAGCACAACAAAGCAGCCCAGCTCGTAGCTATCCTCTCAGACCAGCTCACGCCTGATCTGATCTATGCCAAACCCGAAGGTTACCAACAGCTTACACCAAAGCTGATCTTGGTTTAATCTCAAAACCCACCAGCAGACCTCTAAACTGGAACCAGATCACGCTGAACCTGAAACTGTTTACCTCAACCAGCTCGCGCAAAAACTCAGACCAGCTGGCAGCATAACTGGTTCCTAGAAAATCTGAATTCTCTAAGCTGTAATATCTCTACTGATAAATCATCAATCATCTCTAATCAGCAGTGCTCAAGACCATGCTTCAAACCAAAGATAATCTGTATTGAAACCCGAACAGCTTGTGCCATCAGCTTAGAAAAATTTTCTGGACCAACACGCATCTAAGTTAATCCCTTCACCAGCAGCTTGCCAAACTAAAAATCTCTTTTGGTTAATCACTACCCCAAACTGATTAACTCGTTAATTACCATCTGATAATTTCTTGTCCTCACAAGCTGTGCCAGGTGGAGCATCAGCTAGTGGAGCCCCTTAGGAGTTGATCGAGTGTCCCAGTTATTGTATATACATATATATGTATTATCGATTCAATACCAGGGGATGCTCTGTATAGTTTTTGAGATTGTTTTGACTCATTTACCCTGTTCTAACCGAGGTTGTGATTCGATTTGGTTAGTGATAGATCGAATGTTTAAGCTAGCCCACTTCATTCCGTCCGTCATGTCTGGTTCTTTGAAGAAAATGGCGAGGCTATACGTAGATCATATTTTTAGATTGCATGGTATGCCAATGCCAATCATGTCTGACAAGAATCCTAGGTTTACTTTCAGCTTTTGGACGAGTTTACAGTCAGCTGTGTCATCGAACTTGTCCATGAACACCGATTATCACCCCCAAACTGATTGTCAATTCGAGAAGACCATCCAGACACTCGAAGACATGTTGCGAGCTGTGGTGATGGATTTCATCGGAGGTTGGCAGGAATCATTATCTTTGGTGGAATTTTCATACAACAACAGTTACAAGTGACTTCAGGATCACCGATTGAAGCTTTATATGGCAGGAATTATAGATCACCTATTTGTTGGGAATAAGTTGGGGAACGACAATTGTCTACACCCAAGTTTGTGCATCATATGAGAGAACATATTGATCTGATTATGAAAATAATGAAAGCAGCTCGGGATCGTCAAGATAGATATGCAAATAAAAGGCGTAGATATTTGGAATTTCAGGTAGGTGATCAATTTTTCCTGAAAGTTTCTCCTTTTTGTAGCACGATGAGATTTGGATTCAAGGGTAAGGTAGATCCTCATAACATTGGGCCGTATGAGATTGTTGAGAGGATTGGATCTTTGGCATATCATTTAATTTGCCGCCTGAGCTGTCTTTGATGCATGATGTGTTTCATGTGTTCATGTTGTGGAATTATGAGCCTGATCCATCCCATGTGTTGAGAGTCGATGAGGTAGAGCTGGACCAGACCCTGAGCTATGTTGAATATCTTGTGCATATTTTGGACAGGAAGAAGAAAAAACTTAGAAATAAGACGATTCCTTTGGTTATGATTTAGTGGATCGAACATGGAAGAGAAGAGGCTACATGGGAGCCGGAAGCAAAGATACGGAGAGATTGGCCTCATCTGTTTGAACATGTATTTGTTTACTCCATGTAGCTTAGTTCATCATTGCCGTTGTTCTCTGGTTTGTGCTGCTGGTTGGTTTTTCATCATTTTCTGGCAGCTTTGTTGCTGTTATGGCATTTGGGTTTCATTTTTCTGAGGTTTTCTGGTTCTGGTTGTGTTTTACGGGTGCATTGGTGGTTGATGTCTAGGTTTAGAGGATGAAATCCTTTTTTCTTAGAGGGGGAACAATGTGAGGCCTTGGAAATCAGATTGGGTTTATCAGTTTGGAGTGGATCAAATCGAGTGCGAGCTGAGATGAACGGAGCAGATCGGGTGCAAGCTGATATGGAAGTGCACTGCGAGGCCTTAGGCCGAGAGCCATTTTAGATTAGGCAGTGCTAATTCGTAACTATCGTGGTAGATTAGAACCTCCCGTGTGGTTGACAAGAGCTGCTGGCTTTGAGCAGTTGGCCAAGCGAAACCGGAAGCCGTGAGCTATGTTGAGGAAGTATGAGCTGGCAGCCGTGAGCTGTGCCGAAAGTTTTTGCCAGTATCTGCGTAAGGTACTAATCTAAGCCTGTAGTTACAACTTTGTTGTTAAGAATGAGGTATATCGTAGTTGGGTGGGGGCTGTGCCCATAGCCTTTTATGCGTGGGCTGTTCTGAGGTAATCTGCTGAACCCTGCTAGGCTTGTTGTTGCACTGCAGTGACTTCGATGCGAGTGTTTATCTGGGTTATGCATACTATGCCTGAGCTGTTTATACCCGATGCAGCTGTAACTGTGCTATGTGTGTGACTGTGAGCTATCAGGTCTAGCTGTATATCGCATGAGATAGCCTGAGCTGTGTTGTTTTGCTCCTGCATGCGTAATTATTTATACAGTTGTTGTGCTTGTGCTGTTCGGCAGTAGGTTGAATGCTATTCCTTGTTGCTGTGCTGTTTCATTATGGTTATTGTATACTGCATATGTTCTGATAGTATGGCATACATTCATGGAATATTATTGAGCTCTTCCTTGTTATCCGCATGCCAGCCGTTGTTGTTGAGCTCTTCCCTTGTTATCTTTTGCTAGCCTTTTCTGTTGATGACTTGTTTGTACCAGGAAGCTTATGGTTGGTTAATTGAGGACGAGCGGCTAGCCACCGTGCTCCTCTTCTCCCTGCTATTGGGTGTTTGCCGATATGATATGAGTGTATAGCTACCACGTTCTCATGAGTCGGGCATAGCATGTTGAGTTGTTATATCTTTGCTTCTGGTAATGCGTGTTGAGACGAGTGGATAGCTACCATGCTCTCACATGCTCTACGGCCACTATTGTTTGTACTTCCAGCCGTGGAGTTGTTCTGCGAGCCCTGTCCCTCCGGCTGTTGATCTGTTGCTACGAGCTATGTGCCTCCAGCTGTTGAGTGTTCCGTGAGCGTTGTATCTCCAGCTGTTGAGTCGTTCTTTGAGCCCCGATATTGCATTGTACCTTTCTTCATGCATTGCACACATTATGTTCATGATTTATTGTTAGATGTTGTTGTTATTGCTCTTCGTACTGAGGTTTAACATCGTTTGTTTTCCTTTGGGGCTGCCTTGACCGTGTGTTGGCCATTGCAGGTTCTTTTTCAGGTAGTTCAGCTGGTCCGTGAATGAGGCAGCTATTGCAGTCCCAGGTGTGGGTTCCCAGTTATATATATATGATATATCGAGTCATTGCCAGGGAATGCTCTGTGTAGTTATGTATATTGATTGGTTATTTGGAGGCATGTATATATATTTGTTTAGTTGGCGTATATATTGTGGCTTTTAATCCAAGAATCGTTATTTTAGTATACGCCTATGTTAAATGATGTATTTCAAGGTCAGGCCAAAAAGAAAAATTTTTAGCCACTTTTTAACTTCCGTGTAATGTTTTTTATCTGTGGTTATAATCACCGGACCTGACACACAATAACCACCAACTCAGGGACACTAAGCATAGTAACCCGAACTGGGAGTTACCAGCTCAGCCCAGCTCTATCCGATCCTCAAACACGATAGCTAGCTCTAAGCGAAACATCTGTTAGGATCTAACACTTACTCGAAAGCACTACCTGAACGAAAGAACCAATAGGCCGGAATACGAACAGACAACACACTGTAGCTTCTTCGTGTTCCTCTTCTAGCCGCCCAAAGCCTTTAAAAGCGGTATAGGGAGAAGCATCTTGAAAAAAGGAACCCAACACTACCAACCTTGTTCCAAGCTGCGCTGTTTACCACCGGGAATCGGAGAAGATAAGGTTTGATGAACAGTAAGGGTTTCGCTACAGTAGAGGGTATGCTTACGGGAGAGAAATATTCTAAGTGTTGGAAAGTAATGGCGTGTCTACGGTCAAAATCCACTATTTATATAACTTAAGCCTCCCGTGATCTTGTGCATAGTAGCCACCGATGGCTCGGTGTCCAAGCTGGTACCAGCTCAGGCATAAACCAGCCCGCTGCCTTCTCTCCCATCTGGTATACGTCATCCAACTTGCACTTCCAGAACATATTACACTTACCGACTAGCTCACATCCCGATATGCTATACCCAAAAATAGTTCACATCTATAGAACAGCTTACGCCTTGGCCAGCTCACGCTTACCATCCAGCTAGCATCTAAATTGTTATCGCTAAACAACGTCGCACTACACCCCAGCTCGAGACAACCAGTTCACGCGTATGGAGACCAGCTCGCATACATCCAGCTCTTGCCTAAGCTGGAAACCATAAACCGTACTGAACTAATACTAAAACCACGAATCGGGCCAGTCCACACAGTACTACCAGCTTGCGCACCTCTAAGCTGTACAATCCAGCTGAGAACCATCTCTCTCAGGGTAGCTTACACTCTCCAAACCTCAACAGCTTACGCTCAAGCGGCAGCATCCCTAAGCTGTTTACTACCCCGAAGATCTCTCCAATAGTCCAGAGCTATTCTAAACACACACAGCCCAACTTGCGTTCCCTAAATCACACCAGCTCAGGGTCCGTCCCAGATCAACTCACACCTGATGTGGTCTGTACTAAACCCGATTAATTAGCTTAATTACTCCACTAATCTTTCGGATCTCACATTACTCCCCCACTAAAACAGGATTTCATCCTCGAAATCAAACACCAAACCTCAGAACCGATCTAACATCAGCATTATAGAACATCACCAAAAAACCACAACTGAGAACACACAATACATAATACACAAGAAGTTCCAGAACTCATAGAACAAATATTAACCAGGAATTTAAGTTAACTGGAAAAACAACATCCAAAAATCTATCCGTGGAAGCTAGTAGGATGCATACTGAAACAGATGAGGCCACTCACGCTGCATATTCTCCTCTAACTCCCACGTAGCATCTTCCTTGCCATGCTTGCTCCACTGGACCATCACCAAGGGAATGGCCTTGTTCCTGAGCTGTTTCTCCTTCCTGTCCAAAATCTACAAGGGATACTCAACGTAACTCAGTGTTCGATCTAGCTCCACCTCGTCAGTTTGTAGCACATGAGAAGGATCCAGCTCATACTTCCTCAACATAGACACATGAAAACATCATGTAGTGAGGACAATTTAGGTGGCAACAGCAAACGATAAGCCAAATGATCGATCATCTCAACAATCTCATAGGGTCCAATATAACGAGGAGCTAACTTTCCCTTGAGTACAAATCTCATAACACTTCTAGAAGGAGAAACTTTCAAGAACACTCGATCACCAACCTGAAATTCTAAAGGCCTATGCCTCCGGTTTGCATAACTAGTTTGACGATCTTGTGCTACGCTGTCAATTCAGATCAACCTGATCCCTCATTTGCTGCACAAATTCAGGTGAAGACAGCTGCTTCTCCCCCACTTCTTCCCAAAAGATTGGCGATCTGCACTTCCAACCGTACGATGCTTCAAACGATGCCCTACCAATCGTTACCTGGTTGCTGTTGTTGTACGAAAATTCCACCAACGGTCCCTTGGGGGTGGCAGGTTCTTTGAAGAAGATGACGACATGGAACGTCAACCATGCAGCGAGATTTCATGGTGTACCGATGTCAACAGGGTTCGACAAGGATTTTGGTGGATTTCCTGGTGTTGGAAGTGCCTGCAGATAGTCTTGGAGTCTCGATTGGCCATGAAAGCAACATACCACCCAATCAGATGGCCAATCTGAGCTAACTATACAGATTTTGGGAAACATGCTGCGAGTAGTAGCGATGGTTTTCATTAGTAGTTGATTGGATTTTCCCTTGTCTTGGTAGAGTTTTGCGCGTTGTTGTAGCTCCCTGAGATGTTCGGGGTGATTCCCTCGAATTTTTGCAAGGAAATAAGCACAGATTAGCTCTACCGATTGGAAGAGTTGAGGAAAATTTGCGGCCTTCACTGAATTTTGTGCAGCAGGTGAAGGGCCAAGAGGATCTGATTTGATTCAGAACGAAGGTTGAGCGAGATACCTGAGCTAGTTTGTGATCTTGAGGTATGGGTCTTTAGAGTTTTGATTTGCAGGTCATGCATTTTTCGCAAGTTTCTCCTTTCAGCTAGTGTTGAGCTTGGGAGTGTAGGGTTGATTAGCTCTCGAATTCATCAGTCTGTGCAAATTTATCCCAGCAGATTGGATCTGTGGCATGCTGTTTGTGGATATCGGCTGTGTTGATGTTGCTTTTATGAGGAATATCATGTGGTCCAGCCGAGGAAGCGCGAGCAGATCCTTCCTTTGTACTGAGATACTAATGAAGTGAGCTGGAGTAGACCCTAAAATGTCGTAATTGTCCAGTAAGATTTCTGGACAGAGAGGAAAAACGGTAGAAGAATAAGGCACATGGGAGTACAAAGCGATCTGGAAGTGCTAGAAAAAGTGTATTTGCTGCTTAAGTTCTTGAGGGAAAAAGGGAGGAGAACTCGAGGATATGGAAGCATTGAACCAAACTTTAACTGTGCAGGAGCGCAAGAACAAGGATGAACTACAAGAAGCACGAAAAGAAATAGTCAACGACTTGAAAGATATATCATTGAATGCTCGTATCGGTATCAAGAGAATGGGTGAGCTTGACAGAAAATCATTTCACGAAGCCGTCAAGAAGATGAGAAGCTAGTGGATCTTAAAGAAAATTTCAGTATCGAGGTTTATTATGCTGGGACATCCGCCTTCTTCGAGATAAACGAGTACCACCCAAGCATGTGATACATTATTTCTGAACTGTGGGACTACGAAGAAGGAAGGAAAAGATTTACCTTTGGTTTTGGTGCACTGGCGCTGGAGTGGTCGCGAAGAGATTTCCTAATCAGTGGTGACCTAGAGTTGGTAGAAGTATTCTGACTGCGAAGTTCTCCCAGATGTGCTGTTGGTGTATGGTTGGTTTTTAGTCTGTGTTGTGATCTGTTGTGTTTTGCACAGACAATTGTTTTGATTTCGATGATCAAATCTCTCAAGATGGGGAGAGTTATGAGGACTGTAATTAGCCGAGATGATAACGGCATAATTAGTCCAGATTAGTGGTTAACTAATCTAGTTAGACCAGTTTAGGGAGAAGCAGCTGAAGTGGATCGGCTAGGATGCAAGCAGGTCCTAGGGTTTACGCGAGCTGGTTGGAGAGTGGTAGTGTAAGCTGTTTATCGTGGACCGGATTAGGCATGATCTGTTTGGGGATCGTGAGCTGCTCCAGGTTCATACGCTGTAACCTATGAGCTTAGAGGACAGTTTTGGACATCGTAAGCTGTTGAGGGCACCCCAAGTTGAGTAGTGCAAACTGTTCTGGAGATCATAGACTGAGCTGAATGATCTGTGCTATTCTGGAGATTGCGAGCTGGGCTGGAAGTCACAAGCTGTTTTAGAGATATCAGCTTCGATGTTAGCTGGTAGCAGTGTATTGTGTAAATCAGTGCTATGGTGATCTTCAGCTTAGGAAAGAGCTGGTCGTAGTTAGCAGACTGGACGAGAGCTGTTGAGAGTTCCAGATTCGGAGAGGACTATCCAGTACGCTTAAGCTGTTAGGAGTCATCAGCCTGGCCATAAACTGATAGCAAGGAGCAGGCCCTGCGAGAACAGTTAGTCTCGCGTGAGCTGATCCAGTGCATAAACTAGTCTGGACGGTGATTTGTTGCCACTATGGTAGCTGTGAGTAGTGAGCTGCCGCAGGCATAATCTTTTGAGAACCTGTGATACTGTGTACGCGTGATCTGGTATCGCTATAGCTGTTATCTGCTAGGGGCGTGATCTGTTGGGAAGCGAGCTGTTGTTCTGCCTGGGCTGGCCGATGCGTGAACTAGTCCACAACGGTTAGCTATTGCTGCTGTATTTGTTGTAAGCTGTCGTGAGTGAGATCTGTTGAGCATAAGTTTAAATAGCCCTCGTTGACCCATACTTAATTATTTTAGACAACACTTTCCTTAGCGCCTCCAGAAAGCTCTCGACAGATATTTTTCCCCAAACCCTAAACATTGTTCACCCGACTAGTTTTCCCCGATTTCTGGAGATCGTCTAGTCAGTTTAGAGGAATGGTGCAGCGGTTGGAAACCCCTCTCCAAGGCCGACGTTTCCATACCAGTTTGGAGTCGGGAAGAGGCCGTACGGAGGAGATCATCGCGAAGAGGTGTGAGTTGAGTTCGCAATTTCCGGTCGATTTGAGCTTCAGTTCAGGTAATTGTATTATGCTAGCCTTGATTTATGTCCCTAGAATTTACCTTTGAGCTGGATAGAGCTCTGTTGGTTAGCCGTAGTGGTTCTGCACTGTGAGGCCTTTGGCCGTGAGCTGTGTAAGCTTAGGCAGTGCTGATTCTTTAGATATCTTGGCATATTAGAGCTTCCCTCATGGGTTGTCGGGAGCTGCTGGCTGTCCGGAGCAATGAGTTCTTTCTAGCTGTCAGCCGTAAGCCTTGAGTTGAAGGTTTGGTAAATCTGCGTAAGATACGAATTTGGAGCTTGTAGTTACAACTTTGAGTTAAGCATGTAAACATAGGGGCTGTGGGCTGTCAGGCCGTATCCTGGTCGTAGATATACTATAATATGTTACGCTCGTGCTATGTTGACGAGCTGTTTTCCTTGCGTTGTGTATACTGCCTGGGCTGTTTGCTAGTTTACGCGTGTGCTGGATAGCTGCGCTGTTTCGTGTCATGTTAGATGTCGTGCTGGTGGCTTGGAGCTATGTTGCTCAGTCTAGATTGCATGGTATAGTCTGATCTGCGTTGTGATAGTATGAAAGCTGTTCTACTTTGATGCATGTGTGTGAGCCGTAGTTGTTTTGGTACACGTTGTATGGTTCACTTATGTTGTCCTGTAGTATGCTGCATGATATTTTTATTTATGTTAGCATTGAATACATGCATGGCACGTGGTTGAGCTCCTTCTTGTACCAGCATGCTGTTTCGTAAGCTGAGCTCCTCCCTTGTTATTCGTATGTTGTTCTGTGAGTTGAGCTTACTGTTGGCGCAGCGACGGATCCGGATCCCTGGAATAGTCAATACACCTAAACAATAATTTAAACATTCATAGGATGTTTAGAAGGTTACATTGCTGGCGTCTAGGCGCCTGGCTCCGACCAGTTCCACGAGAAAATTGGCACTTCAATGGTTGAACTGCTGGATCGACGCCTAATCCGGTCCACGACCATAATCTCAACTCTTTCACCGGTTTTCACTAGAAAACCGACGAAAATTTCACGGATCGAATCTCCTCGTTGAGACGGTCGGAAGAAATTCCGACGACGGAGGCGGCGACGGTGGTGGCATCGACGATGGCGGCGGCGCGGCGAAGGGGAGGAGGAGAAGGGAAAGAAAATATAACTAAGAGGGAGAGCACTCAATCCAACTTCGAGAAGGAGAGTTATTCCCAACTTTTGGTGCTAGTAAAATGAATACCCAGGGCCCCTATATATAGATTTTCCATGGGCTTAAACCAGGTTAATGGGCTTGGGTCGGGCCCAGGCCCAGTGAACATTGGTTCAAGTCCATCGTTGTGGCTTCATCATAATCCCGATCGACGATCAGTCGGACCGATCTACACATTTTACAAAAATGAACATTATGATGTGAAAACAATTTTTCAGACCACCTAATCCAAAATAGCAGTTAGGTCCCTATCAGCTTTAAGGATAGTCATACTAGTCCAAGACAATTTAGGAAATCTCATTTCCACCCCCAGTTAATTTTAGGAAGTCACACTTCCATCATTTCTCCTACTATACTCAACAAATTAAGCTTAATTAACGCACGGGAATTGAGAATCCAGTACTTGTGTAACCCTCAATGGTTCAGAGATACAGCTAGCTGTGGGCTCACTACATTTGTGACTCCGAAAACACATTTTCGGACTTACCCATCGGATCATGGTAAAGCATCTAGCAACATCGCCCCATGATCCCCTAGGTATCACTGATAGTGCCTGCAAGAACCAGTCGGTCATGTTTAGCATGTCCTTTCAACTCAAATATCCCGATCAGATCAATGACCATTGGTAAATCGAGAGTCGCTAGAGATCCAATAACCATGCATACATCTTGGAGATCAAATAGTGACATTGCATGTGTTACTAGGTAAACTCAATTACCTAAAACACATCTAGTACTCTGGCCAGAGATTTGTCACACTATTATCTCCTCAGATAGCATAGGATATCCATGCACAAGGGCGAGCGGTGAATCCTCGACAATGAAGCATCGAATCCTACAACCTCACCCAATCCCGCCAACTGATGACCCCAGCTGAATCGGTAAACGGGTCAAAGTGAGGCACCTATCATGTAGAGTCTCAATGACGTTTCGAGTAGTGAGGACTAAGTTGTACAACCAAGACCTCGGACTTAATCCACTCAATAAATGATAACCACTTGGAAAGTCCGAACGAGGGTAGTTCAATAGATCACCAGTTCACTATCCATCTGCATGCTCAGAAAATCACTATGTTCCCTACCAATGAAACGTGGTACTTCGCATCGCAGATGCTAGTCTCAAGCTAGGGTGGCCCTTATCCTCTTTTGGATGGCCCAATCGACTAGGAACGAGTTTAGAATACAAAGTGACAATTAGATGTGTTTCATGATAGCCATCAAATCCACTATCACATCTAACATACACTATAGTGCATTCAAGATATTTATCCAACAATTGTAATCATAATAATGAAGATAAAAAATGCCATAAAAGAATGCTAATTTCATAAATAAAGATCGTTTTACATAGAGTCAACAAGAACCCACACGCCACAAGTTGGCTAGTTGGGCACATACTCTAACACTTATACCCCTTGTTATCCTTTGCCAGCAATTTGGCTATCATCTATCTCATTTTCTTTGCTAGCCTTTGTTGTTGAGCTAACCCCTTGTTATCTTCTGCTAGCCCTCTTTGTTGATGACTTGTTGGTACCAGGAATCTTATGTTTGGTTAATTGAGGACGAGCTGCTAGCTACCGTGCTCCTCTTCTCCCTGTTGTTGGGTGTTTGCCGATATGAGACGAGTGGGCTACCACGCTCTCATGAGTTGGGCATAGCAGGTTGAGTTGTTGTATCTTCGCTTTTGGTACTGCGTGTTGAGACGAGTGGATAGCTACCACGCTCTCACATGCCCTATGGCTGCTATTGTTTGTACTTCCAGCCGTGGAGTTGTTCTACGAGCCTTGTCCCTCCAGCTGTTGAGTGTCTCGTGAGCGTTGTACCTCTAGGTGTTGAGGCGTTCTTTGAGCCCCTATAATGCATTGTACCTTTATTCATGCATTTCACGCATTATGTTCACCTTTATTGTTAGTTTTTGTTGATATTGCTCTTCGTACTTTTGTTTAACCTCGTTTGTTCCCTTTGGGCTACGGTGGCCGTGTGTTGGCCATTGCAGGCCTTTTTCAGGTATTAGCTGGTCGGAGCAATGCATCAGCTGTTGAAGCCCCGCGGTTGTGAGTTCCCAGTTATATACATAAATATATACGATATCGAGTCATTGCCAGTGGATGCCCTGTGTAGTTGTTGTTTTGATTTGATTCGTGAATGGTTGTATATATTTGGTAATTGAGATTATTTCCAGTCAGCTTTTGATGTAAGCTTATATTTTGAGTACGTGTGTAATTTTAAATGTTAGAATTTCAGTCAGGTCGAAAAAAAATTTTACCCGCTCTTTAAGCTTCCGTGTTTTGCGTGTTGTATCTGTGTTTATAAGAACCAGGCCTGACCTTTTGGTATCAGAGCTTAAACTGGGATAAGTGTTAGAGTAGATGCCCAACTAGCCAACTTGTGGCGTGTGGGTTTATAGAATTTTGTATATGACAATCTTTATATATGATATTCGCATTTATTTATATGGCATTCTTTACTTTCATTGTGTGTATGATGATTTACAATTGCATTGAGTAAAGACCTAGAATACACTAAAGTGTATGTTAGATGTGATAGTGGGTATGACGGCTATCATGAAACACATCTAATAGTCACTGTGTATTCTGAACATGTTCCTAGTCGATTGGGCCGTCAAATATGACAATCTTTATATATGATATTCGCATTTATTTATATGGCATTCTTTACTTTCATTGTGTGTATGATGATTTACAATTGCATTGAGTAAAGACCTAGAATACACTAAAGTGTATGTTAGATGTGATAGTGGGTATGACGGCTATCATGAAACACATCTAATAGTCACTGTGTATTCTGAACTGTTCCTAGTCGATTGGGCCGTCAAAATGAGGATAA